>JBAGKK010501342.1:0-14756 GCA_037177015.1 Euceroptres primus | reverse complement strand
ATATATTGCCATCCGACACATACACACACAGACACACACACACACTCATATATATATATATATATATATATATATATATATATATATGAGTGTGTGTGTGTATGTGTCGGATGTCAATATATGCTAGGAAATACTAAATATATAATACACGGAATATATTGAACTCTTTTGAATGAATTCATATGTTAATATATTGAGTGTAATATAGAAAAATATATTGCATGAATAAGAAAGGAAAAGGATATTCAACATATCATTCTCCATTTATAAGCCACTAACCCAGATAAGGGAGCGCCCATGTATTACGTCACACTATGAGAGGGAGGAAGTGAGTTCACCAAAGTGTGACTTAAGTCTATAAAAAGACAAGAAAACACGTGACAAGGTGGACATTTCTGAAATATTAATCATATTAAAATTAGATAATACTTAGTTACTTCAAGAGATGGAAAGTTATAATTTAATTTAGTTTAGTTTCATTTAGTTTAGAATTTATTAAAGCCATGGGACAAGTCCCCTACAGGCAAAAAGATAGGTTACATGAATAGATACAAAAGTTAGTGTAAGATGTGCTTATACTATAGCCTTTCATAAGATATGAAAGAATATAATTTTATGTATAAAGTGAAGCATCACTCCTTAAAATTACATATGGATTTACAGTGCATGTAATCATCGTATTCGTAAAACATCGACATTTAGAGAAGTGATTGCTTAGCTAAAAGGTGTTGAAAAAGATTAGTTTTGAAAGTTGCCAAGTTCTCCACATCACGAATATTTTCAGGAAGAGAATTCCAGAAAAAATCTGATGATGTAGAAAAGGAGTTTTTATAGGGGTAATTGTCAAATTGAAGGCAACCTTGAAGTCCCAGTAATATAACATTAAATTAGAAACTCTTACTGATTTTTTTAAATTTAATAAATACTTATTATCATCCTCTACAAAATTATCAGTTCTTTTTTTTATTTCTATTCCTATTTACTTTAATTTAATATAAGAACACCCCAAACGTCATTATCGTATAGTGTCCCAACCTTACTTTGCAGAAGGATATTCTGATTTTCTCCTCTTTTTTAGACAGTAACCTAAAAAACGCCTAACGTATCAAGTTTGTAAACTTTAGATGAACATAATTTTAATTTATATACATTTTTTAAGCCAAATAAAGAATATTGTACAAACCTTAAAGTCTGTTCCTCAATTTTTGTCATTTTAATCGTCATTACAGTACGTATTTTTTTCTAGTAAAATATTGTAGTTTCAGTTGAGTGATAAATACAGAAATATTAAGCGTATCGTTTAATACAAGATTCTATAAAATTAAGCTTAAAATAGTAACTCTCTTTTTTGTGAATTCGATATTAAAACTGAAAAGTGCATTTTGATAACAAAACCGTCATTCCCATACGTGCGTTGAAAACCATTTTCGGAGTAAAAAAAATTATAAAAACCATTCCGTTACATGCTCAGCGGTGTTTTCTTTCATAAGTAGGCGATTATTTATGATAAAAATGGGCTATTTTTTTATAAATATCAAAAAAGGCTAAACTTAATCATTTTTCTCGCGTCATTCCCGTCCGGTATAATATAGCAGAGCGTACGACTGCTTATATGATTCAAGGAACTGCAGTTAAATTTGAGTAAGGGAGTATTTGCAATTTTTATTGTAAAAGGTTTGTATAATGACCGAGATTTTGAACTTTTTAAAAGCTTGCGCGCTCTTCCATCAAACTTCTAACTTCAAATCCACTTTTCATATTTCATGTACGAATTTAATTATTATTTCTTATTTTCAAAAATGCCCCCTTTGGATTTAAAATTTTTAGATGTGATAAGATCAATTTCCGTTATGAAATATTTAATTCCTAATAATAATTTGATTACCACTGTAGGTGCTAAAGTTTGGCTACAATTTGACAATTACCCATATATAGAAAGGAAGGAGTAATATATAATAAATTTCCAAAATAAAGCGTTCGCAGGAGTGAAGGGCTCGTTGCAACATAGCATCACATTCAAGTGAAATATCATCAAACACTAGACAACAATAGTCAAGTAATGGAAAGATAAGATTATACGCAGTGACTTATCCAGAAATTTTCTGTTTACTTTAAGAGGGTATAATGTCCTTAGTATTTTTTTAACGATTCCGCATACATGTTGTTTCCAGTTTAGAGTAAGATTCAAGATTACACCTAAGCGAGCTAAGGTAGTGTATTGTATTACTGCGCCATTTAGCTTTAATGATTTACCTAAAATAACGTAATTTATTTACTTCCAAGTTTCTGATTCATTAAGCTAATTTAAAAAATTATAATGTTAAAATGTCTCAAATGTTAAAATTACATTTTAATTGCAAAAATTACATTTTAATTTGCAAAAATTATATTTTAATTTGTAAAAATTACATTTTAATTTGCAAAAATTACATTTTAATTTACAAAAATTACATTTTAATTTGCAAAAATGACATTTTAATTTGCAAAAATTACATTTTAATTTGTAAAAATTACATTTTAATTTGCAAAAATATCTTTTTCGAGCAAAACAAAGAAATTTCAGAGTCGGATTTCTAACCTCGGGTGTCGTTCAGACTTTTCGAATCGATTTGCCGAACGACGACCCTGAATCGGTCAGTTGCCAAATAGTACATACATAAACAATTAGATATACTTGAAGATTGAAAATAGCCAATTTACATTTCTTTATTGACAAAATAGTAAAAAAAAACTAGTTCAACAACATAATTTCTTAAATACTCTATTTTATAATAAATTTAATGTACAATATAAATTCAACACATACACACACATTATATATATATGTATATATAATGTGTATATAATATCTACCAACAGGTAGATAATGAAGACATTATCAGTCTCATTCATTACAGACTTTTGTTTTCTAATTTTAGTTGTGCTACCTTCTTTATCACAAATGTACATAAAGTGGCACCACTTTGACTTGGAATTGAACTTTTGTATGAATAGCAAATTAGAACAGTACTAAAAACTGTTTTTCAAATCATTTGTATCTTTCATAAAGTAATGATGAATGATGATGGTCAACTATCTTTTTATTACAATTTCCATTCTCTGGGAAATACCTGATTTCAATATCACTGACAAACAAAAAGGAATGCTTCTAAGAATTGTTTACGGTTACCTAATACATCTTCGATATATTTATTACGCATTTTAATTGAAAAACGTTGATTTTAAAGTTGATATTGTAAAAAAAAATTGGCAAAAGTTTTAATTATAAAATAATTTTTTAATGAATTTTTAGAAAGTAGATATTTACACACGTTCTAATTTGCATAATAAACCAATTGTCACGTGAGCTTCTTTAACATTTTGAACAAAGCTATGAATTTCTTAAGTTGCATTATATGGAGTCACGCTCTTAAGGTTAACCTAGTCACGCACGTGCGGAGCAGGTTTCAAATGAAACGCACGAAGTCTTATGTAAAAAGTAGAAAGGCGAAATATATGCACTTCTTTTTTTTTAATACGGCTTATATATTCTATCGTAAAAGTTTTATCTGGAGTTTCAGAGTTTCAGTTTTAAATTTCAATTGATATTTTCATCGTTATCTTTATTCGACATATGGAGACATGCTGATAAACGATATTTTAGATTAGGTGTTTATGTTACATGTTTATGTTTTATGTTTATCATAATTAGTGATTGTCATTGTGAGTCTAAAAAATTAATTTTAGATGGAAATTCTTCCTGTGTTCTGGAAAACTATAACTCCTTATCAGCTGAATACTCACCAGGTGTTTCAATTTTGACATGTTTCTGTGTAATGAAGACATTGTCAAAAATTCAGGTTCATTATATATGATAAGATAGCCTCGAGGTCGTATTCATGGACGAGCCTTGGCGTCAATTGAGTGCGTAATCGACCATGTCTGCTTAACTCACCGTGGTCACACGAGGCTATTCAGATTACGAAAATTTGGTATGAAAGAAGTCTGTTTTGTCGCTTAATATTCTTTGCCCAGTATTTCGTAATCGGCAATCAAGATCCTCTGTTTTTAAATTTTGATCCTTCTAAGTTCAAGAGCTTTATATATGCTTTATGCTTTATCTATGCTTATAATTTGAAAAGTGATTGCAAAGATATGCGATTATGAAACGATTATGTTTATAGAAAATGACGGAATTGATAGATAGTAAATTGATGAAGAACAAAAAAATTTTAATTGTGAGGCAAATAGTAAGACTTTTCAAGTCGAGGAGCACAATACAATATTTATTAAAATAGAGAAGCTGAACAATAGGCAACTATAGAGCTTATTATAAACGGTTGTATCTATAATATAATGAACGAAGTTCGAAGGAATTCACTTCAAGTGGAACAGATTAGAGTAATGTAAACTGTTGTCGAGGGATCTGTAATGAATATTGTATGTAAGTAAGTGACGTCAAAGAGGCGTGAGTGACTAAAAACATCTAGCGTCTTCTTCGTCAGAATCGGATTATTTCTCTGCTTTTATGAAGAGCTTGCTAGGCCATTGACACTTTATCGATCGAACCAGATTTATTCGTTCTTTGCACATTCGTGCGCAATGGTAACTTTAATAAGAATCGATCGTTTAAGACCTTATAGTTATTCTTGACATCAGTCTGCTGCGTATTTCCATAAATAGTTTCCTGTACTTTTCTCAGAGATTTAAGGCTAACAAAGAAAATGCTATTGTTAGAAAATGTATCACAATGTGAAGAATATTACAATTTCTATTTTAAAGTTAGATCTGAAATTTTTTTATTTCAAAAGAATTTTTAATTTTCCATAAATAAATTCTAATTGTGAGAGAAGCCATTTTCTTGGACAAATATTTCCTTTCATAATAAGAATTTATCTCCTTAACAAACAGAGATTATGTCACCATCGTTCGATAGACGTCAGGTGAAGGAGAAAGTTTACATTTTTCTGCATTAGGTTTGTGTACAAAAGTTGAAAGTTTAAATGGTCAGAAAATATTCCTAGCAAAGAGCAACTTTTAAAATGTGTGGCTTATATTTTTTGCTACAATTATTTGTGTTAAATTATCAAGTCTGAGATACAGTAAAATGAAAAGAAGAAAAAATATCTAGACACGTGATTTCTTGTACCTGTAAACGGGTTTTTCCCGTTCAAATCGTTTATTTCTTGAATGGAAGGAATTGAGGATAAGAGTTCTGAAAAATCCCGAACCGCAAAAGTTTTAAGGCAACACCTTAGACACAAGAAAGCACCAATGACGTGATTGTGAAGAACACGTGCATCTTAGAAAGACACAAACATATATGCCTACTTTTATTGTATTTGTATATTTAAGGGTCTGATTTAAGCCCATTTCATATTCTTTAGAAATACTATTTACAAAGGAAAATTGCAAAAAATGAATCAATATACGATTATTGATCCTTTAAGTTAAAAACATTGTTTTAAATTCAACAATTCATAAATTAGCTTTAGTGAAAATGTCAAAAGAATGAAGCGGTATTTATTTTTATGTGATGAAATTTGAAATCATATAGTCGTATGTATAATGTAAAAAAAAGATTAGAAAAAACAATTTTAGTAGTTAAATACATTACAATTTTAGGATAATTAATTTAATTGTTCTTAATTAGTCTTGGGCATTCGTTAAATATTCTATTTGATAACAGAATATCCCTGGGTATCATTTTAATCTGCAGCAAAATGAGAAACCAAAAAACAAAAGACTGACAATAGAATAATGATCCACTTTCAATCAAAATAATATCGCTGCAGATTAATAGTATGTTACATTTCGAGTAATGCATATTATTTTTCATAGCAAATCTATTGAAAATTTGAGTTTCGGTACCTGTAGAGCGGGTTGAAATACGGTGTTTGCGTCCCTAGGGTTGAAACATTTTGTTTTAGCCCCCTAGGGCGTTTCAACCCTAGGGACGCAAACATCGTGTTTCAACCCGCTCTACAGGTACCGAAACTCGAAGTGTAAATAGAGGCGCGATGAAAAATAATGTTCCACGATTTTTCTGTGAACTTAATGTTAAATTCGCTTATACCCATGCTTCAATGACTCATTAACTTTAAAAACATCTGTAACTTGAAAAGATCATTTCGTTTAGGTTAATTAATAACCATTCGGAACGCGAATATTTCATCAAAATTCATTGAAAACGTATCAAATGAATATTGCTCTAATTAAATTGTTTTAACGAGTTCGTATCTTGTATAGTTAACATGACGTAAATTCCTTAAATATCGCTTGTTGATCTCAAACATACAAACTACTCTTGTAGTGAAAGAGTTTTACATTTGAATACACAATGCAAATTTTTTTTGCTAATAATTCATTAATCGATAAATCATCTAATCACATTGCGTTATAGAATATTAAGCAAAACATGTGAGGTATTTATACAGCTGTTAGAACTGATATTAAGACTTTTAAAAAAATGTGATATTTTATGTTTAAAATAATTGACTTAATTTACTTAAGTGCAAGAGGAACTGATTTTATTCTTGAAGTTTAAAAAGATTCTAAATTTATGGTAATGTATTCACTGAGACTGAATTACATAATTGTACAATCATAAACGTAACAAGTAGAAAATGATGAACTTTATTTAATTTTAAAGAAACTGTTTGCATATACGATTAAATATATACATTCGCAAATGTACCTCTTGTAAAGAATCGAAATTTTCCGTTGTTGTCGTGATTTCAAGGTATCAAATGTGATAAGACAGGTTTTTCCTTCTTTCGCTCTTTTGTCATTTTATTCTGTCACCCTTTTTTAAAAAAATGTGCTATCTATGTCCAAAGAAAACATTCGGTATTGTTTTATCGATAAAATGGTCCTCGTAAAAAATCTGGGTGAAATATACAAACCCAAAGTCCTCTTGCCCCCCCGTCCGCCCCTCGACATTCCATAATGACCTAGATAAAAAGTTTATTTTGCTACGAGAAGTCGATTGTGATCGTAGTTTCCTTGTTTCTTATTAACACCTATTTCGTAATTGAGTTGTTTTATCGTCCGTGAAATATTAATGAAATGGTCTGAAGGGATCTGTAATCTTCATTCACTTCATTTGGGCATTAAAAACTGAATATCATAAAAATATTTTCCATAAATATTTTTAAAAATTGCTTTTTCTTTATGCAATGACTGAAACCAACTTACGTCAAAAAGGCCTTGCCCTTTGTTCTTCAAAGTTTTCTGTAATTTGCAAATCAATATGCTTTCGTCTCCAGTGACCTTAAATTTATGCATTCTCCTCAAAGCAATAATTATGTGTGACACTTTATTTACATTAACCCAATAATCTGATTTATTGTAGTTCATTTCACTTTTTTCTAATTATCTTCTCTGATTACTATTGTTACTGTTATCTATTACTTTTTAAATTGTTACCAAATTAAAGAGGTCAATGACTCTTTCGTCATTTACGATAACCTTATTTGTATAATTCGGTTATAACTCGTTCATGCGTAGTCCATAAGATTGTTTATACGCTTAGGTATTAATCGACACTTCCTTGCGTAAAGATAATGAATTCAGATCTCGGAGCTTTGTAAAGACGGAAAATTTTAATGATAAATATACACCTGTACGATACACTGAGAAGAATATAGTGAAACAGTTTTCTTTACGATTGATTGGATCTTTCAGGTGATCCCTGAAAGGAAATCCCAAAAAGGGAAAAATTCCCTTTTTCGTTCTGAACTATAATTTTATTTAAAATGTGTCCTCTATAGAAAACCTGAATCGACTTAAAAAAAACTGAATCCACGTTAAGAAAGAAAGATAGTCTAAAATTGGATAAAGGTATTGATGAAGCTTATTGCTTCTTGTGTATAGGACACTTATTTATTTATAGTGTCCATCACACTTTTGATTTTCTAGACGACAGAGGGAAAACTTTGTGGCGTATACGTAGACTTATTGGGGTCGAGCACCGACTTTAGACGCGTATAATGGCTCTATTTTAAGACATGTGAAATATTCTTGGGTGCAAGGCGTGGGATTCCGCGACTCGAATCTATGCGACTCGTGCGAGTGCTAATTATAGAGCGTGGAAAAGTCATCGGGGTAATTTGGAAGTAAGATAAAATCTCTCGAGTGAAATTTCACAATAATTGACGGAAATCGTAGAAATTTTTATTCATTGCCAGTAAACAATTTGCGTGAGTGACAGGTTGTTTGGAATTTTATCGGATCTATGACGCCGCTCTGTCGTACAGATCTGATGTAGCCATGAATTTACAGTAAACATTCGATTGATGAATATTTTCCGCAGGTAAGATTGCATTTCGATAATGACTTTCAGTAAAAATTGCTTTTCTAAGGACATTGAACATCATTTGATAAATATTTTATAAGATAATTGTTTTAATACTATTTTTATTTTAGAATTATTATTTCAGAATTCCGAAAAACCTGGAACTATATCCATATATTTCTTTAATTACGAAAAGTTACTAAAACTCAAAAACATTCTGAATAATTTAAAATAAAACTAAAAATCTCTAAGAATAATCTGACCTCTATTACTTTGTCGCTTTTAATAAAACGTGGTATAAATGGAAGGAAAAAGTGAGGATGGATTTTGTTCTTTTGTTTTCAAAGTGCCCAATTAATTTAAACACGAATTTACTATCTGCCTTTTTGACACAATTGAATTATATCCAACATGGTTCATTTTAATATAGAATATCTTCTTAAAGCCTTTCTTTAAATGATAAAGTACATGTTTGCTTTATTTTGAATTAAACTTATCAAGTATTTTTTCATGTTGTTTTTTAAATTTTATTTTTTAATATAGGTACTTGTTCTACTTTGCGGATTTAATGAACTGATTAAATGGAAAAAGAGATAGAAAAATGGTAATTTGATTAAAAATAATCAAAAGTGGTTTCAACACAGAAAACCGCGGATATTAATTTTATTGCAGCTTATTTGTCAAGATTCTCAAAATGTGAATTCGACAAATTTCAACTTCTCAGCTGTAACATGAATGTAGTTGTGTTTCATACGAAACTCCTTAGGAATAAATAAATAAGCTTCATGGTAATGACTTTATTCCATAGAATAAAGTCATTTTTTTCTTCGAATTTTAATGCTCTCAGCCCCCCAAATTTGTTCGAATCCACAAAAAAGTAAATGCCTTTTTTGAAAAAAAAATTATATTTAGAGGTTCCGCAAGCCCCATGAAGTTTAACACGTATTTCCCATAAGTATTTTTTCCCGTAAGTAAATTTTTCAACTTGTTTTCAACTTTTCAGTTAAAGCGAGGCAATAATCAATTAAAATTACCAGAAATAATTGTTTAAACAATTTATTACTATTTTTCATAATATTCTCTTTGAATAATGCTAGAAAGTTGCGGTTTTTTTCCTGAAATATTCAACTTTTTGCCCACTTTTCGCTTAGAGTGAGTTAATAATTAACGCAATTTAACAAACATAATTGTTTAAACAAATAATTATTATTTATAACTATCTTCTCCTACAATAATGCTAGAAAGTTGCAGTTTTTTTCTGAAATATTCAAATTTTTGTCCATTTTACACTTAGTGAGTGCAATTCCAAATTTTTCTTTTACGCTTTGCAATAAACTTCGTGTTGTAATTCAAAAAAAAATTTTTACAAGTCATTTATAGACCCACCTCCTACTAATTATTCCATCCTTTATTTTTATCACTACTGTAAGATAGCCTTTTTGTAAAACATCAGTGAGTGAGTTATTCTAAGAGAATATTGTTATAATTAATAACAAATTGTTTAAACAATTATGTTTTGCTAGCTTGCATTAATTGTTTGTTAAACTGCATTAATTATTATTGTTTGTTAAATTATTAATTGCTTGTTAAACTGCATTAATTATTAACTCAATCTAAACGAAAAGTGGACAAAAAGTTGAATATTTCAGAAAAAGCTGCAACTTTCTAGCATTATTCAAACAGAATATTATTAAAAATAATAATTAATTGTTTAAGCAAATCTTTGTTAACTTTAATTAATTATTACCTAACTCTAATTGAAAAGTGGACAAAAAGTAGAAAATTTTAGAAAAAAACGCAACTTTATAGCGTTATTTTAAGAGAATATTGTTATAAATAATAATAAGTTGTTTATAAAATTATTTCTGTTAACATTAATTGATTATTTCCTCGCTCTAACTGAAAAATTGAAAACAATTTGAAAAATTCGGAAAAAACTGCGACTTTCTAACTCTATTCTAAGAGAAAATTGCTATAAACAATAATAACTTGTTTAAGCAATTTATTTAAACATCTTATTATTATTAGAGAGTATTATTTTATGAATGTAAAATCATAATTAGCGCCAAAAACTCGAAAAACCCAATTTTTCACGTATGGGGTTTTTTTGGGACTCTATGAAACAGAATTATGTGGGTGATATCTAAAAAGTAATTGGTGATTCGTATTCTATGGCTAATTGTGAAGAAAAATGTTCAGTTTTAACTCGATTCACCTAATATTGACGATTCTGAATAAAATTTACAAAAACGTCTTTTTTCGGAACCTCTAAATATAATTTTTTTTCCAAAAATAATTGGACCACCCTAATGTACATATTAAATATTGAGTAGTGAAGCACCAGTCATAGAAATGAAGGTCAAAAGAAAAGACGCGATAATACTTTTTGAAACGTTTCGGTCACGTTTGGACCCTCATCAGTCAAAAAAACATTTATTAGGTCTGTAAAAAACATATAAAGAAGGTAGAAAAAATTTACGACAAAATAAAGAATAATAGGTGATAAAAGTTGGCAATATTTCATAAAAAAAAACTCAAGAATAAAGTAAGCAGACAAAAGGTTGTCTCATAAAAAGATGCCCTCAATTTTAAATCTATATGTCGAGGAATAAGAATTGATAACAATGAAAAAGCTAAAGGTCAGCAGGAAAAACAACATACCTGGTATAAATTAAAAAACGAAGATAATATCATCGGGAGTATTATTATCTTCTATTATTATTATCATCGCAACTACATTCATGTTGGGAAGATGAAATTTGTCGAATTTTCATTTTGAGAATCTTGACAAATGAGATGCAACAAAATTAACACTTGCGTTTTTCTCTGAAGTTCCAAGTGATAAAAAAGATTATGTTCAGACACGGGAGATTTTTTAAATCAAAATTTATGTTTTAAGTAGATAAAATTATTTCGAAGTGGAGAAATTCGTCTATCGTAAGACAGTACTTACAGTAGAAAATTCCAATATTGGTGAGACAATGCTTATTTTTCACATCACTTCTGAATGAATTTTATTTTATTATTCATTATTTTATTTCCAATCTGGAGTGACTTTTCAAGAAAATAAAAACTTTTCATTTGATTTTTCTCGTGATTAATTCACTGATTCTGCAAAGTAAAAGCATTTAATGAAGTTTGAATGACAGTGACTGCATCACACTAAGTGCTGTGTAACATACACTTCTTATGCTTATGCACATGTCTGCATTGCTGCACGCGAGTATTCGTTGTCGGTATTGCGTAGGGGGGCAAGAAGGGTTTACGTTCAACTCCAGAGAAGTCACGTTGCATGCCACGCGCTCGCTCTCGTGATGTAGGTTAGTATTTTTATGACAACCGGTATATACAAATACGGCTCAATGTACGCGGCTCAGCGAGCAAACAACAATCGTGCATGACCAAGTGGGACCCGTGACTTTGTTGTGCTTTTGAAATACTGCTACCTTGTCAAGAAATCTTGCTTTTCTTTTACAAAGAAAAAAAAAATAACGAGGGGAAAGGAAAGAGAGGAAGGTCGTTGTCCTGTCCTTGACATCCAGTTGGGTGAATTTCAAGCTGATTATTCACTAAAAAATGAATTGCTTATTTTTCTGCAAAACTGAATTTGCATATCGTGTCTTGTTTTTGCTTCCTTTTAAGGAATTCTGAAGGTCCTTGGAAGAAAAGTCGGTTTTGGATGGAGCTCGAGGAATAGAGATATTTGAGTTGAGAAAATAAATGTAGTCAAGATTTGTAGGTTTAAAATGGAAATTTTTAACCTAAATTCATAGAGGGAAATATGAAATGACTTATTTTTATCATTGAAATAAATTATATATATATATATATATATATATATATATACACTATATATATTTATATTATGTTATATTATATTATACATTATATTATATTATTATACGTATTATATTATATTTATATTATATATTATATATATGGGACATTTCACGTCAAACGGATCACTGGAAAAATTTGGTTTAAATAATCAAAACGAATAAAGGCGCAAATTAATCCACTTGATACGTACTTTCAAAAGTAATGTGGTATGTTGAAAAATTCAAAATGGTGGATTCAAGATGGCGCCTTAAAGTTATATTTTTCCCGGTACATTCCTCAAGAACGGTAAAAAAATTTTTAACCTTTTCGAATATTCCCCCAAAATACATTTTTGGAATCTCTAATTACCAATATGACATCAGAAATTAAAAATTCAAAATAGCGGATCCAATATGGCGGCTGAACATTCATCCTGACTTATTAAATGGTAATAAAATACTTCTGGATCGCTCAAAATGGTGGGAATGGGGTTTTAGAAGATTCTGGTTGTAAAATCGTATTCAAAACTCTCAAGTTAAAATGGTGGATTATAAAGATAGAGCCAGAAACCCTAAAGAGTGACCGCAAAATAGGCTGTTTTTTAGCCTATTTTTCTGACCTCGCTAGCGATCTGGAGAAAAAATATAAAAATATGTTACAGGTATCAAATTACTCGTCATTGAAAACCAAAGTGAGCACTGCTTTTTGTTTTTTGAAAATTTCAAAAAATTACTCCTATTTGGGGGTTGAGAAGACCCCAAAAAATTAAAAAACAGAAAATACCACTAATTATAAAATTATTTTTCATTGTATTTTTTCTATAAAATAAACCTTGCGAAAGTAAAATCACGTATTTTTCACCCCTATTATTCGCAAGTTTTCAAATTAGACTTAGAGAGGGTTTCAAAAATAATTTTCAGATAAATGTAAAAAATGACAATTTTCAAAGTATCCAAGTTCCCAAAAAATTTTTATCTGCATTTCAGACTATTGGAATCACATCAGACAACCCTCCTGGGGCACTCCTATTATCCTCAACTTTTCCAAATGGACCTAGGGGTGGTTTCAAAAAGAATTTACAGATAAATGTCAAAAATGACAATTTTCAAAGTGTCAAAGTCCCCAAAAAAATTTTATCTGCCTTTCGGACTATGGGGATCACATCAGACAACCCTCCTGGGGCACCCCTATTATCCAAAAGTTTTGAAATTAAACTTAGGGATGGTTTCAAAAAGAAATTTCAGATAAATGTTAAAAATGTCAATTTTTAAAGTATCAAAGTCCCCAAAAAATTTTTATCTGCATTTCTGACTATTGGGATCACATCCGACAACCCTCCTAAGGCACTCCTATTATTCTCAAGTTTTCAAAATGGCCCTAGAGGTCGTTTCAAAAAGAATTTTCAGATAAATGTAAAAAATGACAATTTTCAAAGTATGTTTAATTTTAAAAAATTTAAAAATTTAAAAATTTCAAAAAATGTTTTATTTTGTTTTGGGAATACTGTGATCACAACCGGCAACTCTCCTGAGACACCCCTATTATCCTCAAGTTTTGAAATTAAACCTAGAGGTGTTTTCAGAAAGAAGTTCCAGATAAATGTCGAAAATGGCCATTTTCAAAGTATCAAAGTCCCCAAAAAATTTTTAATTTTATTTTGGGACTATTGGGATCTCAACCGGCAACTCTTCTGTGGCACCCTTACTATTCTCAAGTTTTGAAATTAAACCTAGGGGTGGTTTCAAAAAGAATTTTCAGATAAATGTCAAAAATGACATTTATCTGGAGACTTTGACATATTGAAAATTGCCATTTTTGACATTTGTCTGGAAATTCTTTTTGAAACCACCGCTACGTTTAATTCCAAAACTTGTGGATACGAAATGACAACCTGATCAGCTAAGGCTTTTATTCCTAAAAAATATATGATCCTAATAGTCAGAAATGCAGATAAAAATTTTTTGGGAGCTTTGATACTTTGAAAATGGTAATTTTTTACATTTATCTGAAAATTCTTTTTGAAACCACCTCTAGGTTCATTTTGAAAACTTAAGGATAATAGGGGTGCCTCAGGAGGGTTTCTATATGTGATCTAAATGGTCAGAAATGCAATTAAAAATTTTTTGGGGACTTTGATACTTTGAAAATTGTCATTTTTAACATTTATCTGAAAATTCTTTTTGAAACCACCTCTAGGTGTAATTTGAAAACTTGTGAATAATAGGGGTAATAAATACGTGATTTTGCTTTTGTAAGGTTTATTTTATAGAAAAAATACAATTAAAAATGATTTTATAATTAGTGGTATTTTCTATTCTTTAATTTTTTTGGAGCCTTCTCAACCCCTAAATAGGGGTAATTTTTGGAAATTTTCAAAAAACGAAAAGCGATGCTCACTTTGGTTTTAATGACGAGTAATTTGATACCTGTAACATATTTTAATATTTTTTCCCCAGGTCGCTAGCGAGGTCCAAGAAATAGGCTAAAAAACAGCCTATTTTGCGGTTACTCTTTAGGGTTTCTGTCTGTATCTTTATAATCCACCATTTTAATTTGACAGTTTTGAATACGATTTTATAATCAGAATCTTCTAAAACCCTATTCCCACAATTTTGAGCGATCCAGAAGTATTTTATTACCATTTAATGAGTCAGGATGAGTG
>JBAGKK010501331.1:0-14757 GCA_037177015.1 Euceroptres primus | reverse complement strand
ATAATATTTTATATTATATTAATATATTATTATTGTTAGATTATAATATTATATATTGTATTATTTATATTATTTTTATATTGCTTAATATGTTTATCATTAAGTTAATATTTATGTAAATTTGTATATTTCAATAACATAATTACAGCTTGAAAAATAATTTACATTGTGTGGTTGCTTGAAGTTAAGAAATATGTGTCGAAATTGATTTAAATTCCTTTTTTTTTATTTTTATGTATTTTTGGTCTTAAAATTATTTTGTTTTGATTGTGAATCCTGAATCAGTATGAAATTTTGTATTTTCTGGACAGAATTCGAATTTAAAAAACCGACCAGGATCTAGACAGATACGGATAAATTCGCCGGACACGGGCGGACAATATCCGGCAGATAAAACGTACCCGTCGGTGAAGACAAATTTCGTACATAACCGGACTCATGACGTTCACAATCAGATAAATTTTGTTCCTGACCGGATAAAATTAGGATTACAAAAACCGAAAAATTTCGAACAAATTTTGAAATCCGGAATTCGTCTGGAATTTTTAGCAGGGTAAATTATAATCAGCATTTTTAAATACAAAAATAAACTAGTTCCGGGCATTTTATTAAAAAAACTTTGTAAAGAATCGTTCTACAACATTAACAATAAAATAAAGAGTTCTTGTTTCTCCTAAAATATATTTCTATTGACGTAAAAGTCATTTAATTTTTTTAAATTACTTATTTTCCCAAGGACCCCACACAAAATACATCGGAAATGGCTTGCCGTCGAATTTTTCCATCTTCGGCAAATAATGCTTCGGGTACCAAAGTTTCCTAAAAAAAATCGTCCACCCTTTCAGTGAGGGTGAAAACCACCCTCGACCTTAGAAATCGAACAATTACCTTAGTTGATGATTGGAACCAAATAATCGGCACCTTTGACACATGGAAAGCGAAGATAAACATCTCCAATGTACTTCAGGGTGCCCAAGTTCTGTAAAAAAAATTGTCTACCCCTTCAATGAAGGTGCAAACAACCCTTGATCCTTAAAATCGACCAAGTACATGATTAAAACCAGTCGATGATTGAAGTCAAATAATCAGCAACTTTGGTGCATAGCAAGCAAATCTTCACTGTACTTCAGGGGTGCCCAAGTTCTTCAGAAAAAATCGTCTGCCCCTTAAGTCAGGGTGCAAACAACCCTCGATCTTTAAAATCGACCAATTACCTTAGTGTTTATACAAAGCAAATGATCGTCAACTCTGAGACTACAGAGCAGGTAATGTGTATATTATACTATTATAAGACATATTGTCTGGTATAAGACGTTTGGTGTCGTGTCGGTACTGTAGACTATTTAGCGCTAACCAGGACGCACCAGTTGGAGGCAGCCTACGTTACATCCCATCGGGGCGCTTGTTTAACGCGAGTCCCTTTGCCTCTCGTAAACCGACATAGCCAATCATCGTTAATCCGATCAGAAGGCTTGTTTAACATGAATTACCTTGCCTTTCACGATTCCTTATGGTCAATCTTCGACGATGTTAATGTCATCGTGGAGATTTTGTTGTTGCTCTCTATTGCTAGAATCAAGGACTCTGACTAATAGAGTTGTCCACGGATATGTGAGATCAAGTACCCAGAGTTCTGGCACCTGATTTGCAAGTTTCTTCTGTGAAGCTCTTCACGTCCCACTCATTCCTGAAGTATATTTTCAGTCCGAAACATTGCTACCATTTCTCTAGCCAGTTCAACTGTGGCGCTCTCCATATGTATGGGTGAATCGAATCGATTTATAATGGCTCCGACAATACGATAGAAATCTCCGAGATTAACTGCGCGTGTTATTTGTGTTACATTAGCAAGAAACTTTAAAATCGAGTTAATATGTCCATTCCTTACTTTAACTAGCCACCTTGTTTTGGTAACCAAACAAGTTTCGTTGGCATCTTTAGTAGACAGTTGTCCTTGATTTGGCTGCATAAGAGCTGCCATCTTGTGGGCTAAGCCTAATCTTTCGAGGAGCGGAATGGCATTACGATAACCTCTGTCTATCATCTTCTTGAAGCCATTGTACTATTTACGCATTATCTCTTTCACATTCGTTGCGAAGAATTTCAGCATTGTTATTTCTAGCATCCGAGAAGTACGGTCCTTGAATGTCCAGGATGTATCCGTCTGGTGTCACTAGAAGAACAGGTTTAAAAAAATGACGTCCCTTGTGCAGCCAGTACGATCTTCGCAAAACTTTGAAGTTCTTGCTTTTGCCAATGTCTAAGTATGTAGCATCAGCGTAAAGTAAAGCTTTTGATACTTGCGCCTCTGGATTGTACAACTCGTTTGCGAAATCTGTCACATGTCTTTCTATAAATTGTTCTCTCGTAATCGCATTCAATCTTATATTACGTGGTACAAATCTTTGCAACAAGGATCGTCTTACTTTAGAGAAGCAAGGCTAGTGCTTTGCCTGCTAGAATAATTGAAAATGACAGTCAAAAATTCATCTGATAAGTTCTTGTCGCAACTTGCAAAGAAAAGTTACAAGATCTTTTTTGGTGATGTATCTTAAGTCGTGCAAAAAGTAAGGGATCGCAGAACATAAAAAGTTCACGAAATTGCTTTTTAGTTATTCGAGCCATAAAGTTAAATTCCTCATTAATACTATTGTTTGCTGCTGTCCGTAGGTTTTGCAGAAAACTTAGCCACTGTGGACCTTTTGTAACATAGACTCTATTGATGAACTCTATTGTTGAAGAAGGTATGGAAAAACATATCCTTGTTCATCTAAATGTATGGCACAACATCTTACGTTTTCTTGATTTGTGACTGCATATTTGTGACGAGGTAAATGTTGACCCTACACTGAATCGACAGTATCTGCACATTATCCGACGAGTTGCAAATTAACCATGTGTGACTTACAGTTTGTGTTAAGACATTGAGCCTTAAACAGGAAGGGTTATTTTCTAGCTCTTATTTCATTAATAATAAGACGAATGTACTTGAAGCACAATCGTGTATTTATGATGACTTCAAAAGGTGGATGATCTCTTTCTTCACGCTACCGAATAGCGATCTCGCTCTTATCCGCACTTTGATCTCCATCAATTCTTGCCATTTGTCTAGAATGCAAACTCTGATCGCATATGTATTAGTGCATTCTATTTCTATTATTTGCCATTGTGACCTTATTCAATAAAGGAATAAGTCAAAGGTCAAAGCAATGAAAAAATAAAATCCTAAACATAAATTGTATGCAATTGCAAATACTCTATAATAAAATCTATCTAAACATCTTTGTACTTTAAGATTTACTCCACGTCACTGGAACAGTCGACTGCTATTTATAAATAAACAACTTTACATCAATATTCATCAGGCAAAAAAATCATAGTAAGCTAAATACAGAAGAAATAAATGTAGGTGGTCATAAAACTGAATATTTTAGAGTCCTCACATTCACAGCTTTAAATCTCTTTACATTAAACGTGCGCTTCGAGAAATCAGGCTCTTTAACACAATAAATGACACGAAAATAGTAGGAGTTACCAGAGAGCTCGTTTCATTCATCGGATAGACGAGAATTAATTAGAGACTGTCGCATATTGTAACTTGAAATTAGTCGCACCACGATTCGCAATGTTCGTTTATCTCTGTGTATTTGAAATTTTATTAATAAGAAAAAAAATAACAGAACATCGCGAATCGCAGATGCAACTAATTTCACGTGAATAGTTGAAGCAAGGAATGAACATATTAAATCAAACTTTCACGTTTTTGCTAATGTAATACAAACACGGTGTGCCTGAACGAACTTTAAATGGGGGTGACAAGAGATGTCTTATATTATTTTTGGGTTTCGTTCTAGAATGCTTCAGAAACAATTTCCAAGAAAAATTAAAATCATTCTCAGAGCCGTTTTATATTTTTGCTTTTTTTAATGTCAATTTTTTAAGTAATTTGAGAAAAGGATTTATTTTCAAAATAAGTTATGTTTAGAGTACAAAAATATTTATTATTCTTTTTAATATAAATATTGTATAATAAGTGTATTTTTACATAATTTTTAATGTACCTAACTTTATACCAACGTAAAAAAAAACTTTTAACAAAAATTATATAGCAATGAAATTTAGAAGTAAAATGCTCAAAAAAATGAAATCTAAACGTGTTGACTATTATATTCTTGTACAGCCTTTAATAAATTATTGGAAAAATTATCATTTTTTTTTAACCTTGTATTTGTTCCACGTTTTTTTAAAATCTGCATGTACCGATTTCATTGATATGCTACATGATAGATTACCGCATGCACTCTTGTTGTGACACTGATTTCTAAATCTGGAAAACTTTTATGAAATTTTTCAATATAAATGTTAACTTTAGGATTTAGTGTAACGGTAAAACACGAATTAACAACATCGCGAAAGTCTTGAAAACACTGAACATATTTTACACACCCTACATTATTGTTGGATCGCAAGATATCAACTTTAGTTAAGAGAGTTTTACAAGCGTTTCCTGCAAAAGATGCACCTTTTGCAGGAATCGCTTGCAAAACTCTTTGAAATAAAGTTGATATCTTGCGGTCCAACAGTAATGTAGGGTGTGTAAAATATTTTTAGTACTTTCAAGACTTTCGCGATGTAGTTAATTCGTGTTTTACCGTTACACTTAATCCTAAATTTAACATTTATATTGAAAAATTTCATAAAAGTTTTCTAGATTGAGGAATCAGTGTCACACCAAAAGTGCATTGGTAATCTATCATGTAGCATATTTTTGCAAAAAGAAACAACGAGGTCTTGGATACTACAGTGAACAGTTAATGGAATCGGTACATGTAGATTTTAAAAAAACGTGGAACAAATACAAGGTTAAAAAAGTAATGATAATTTTTTCAATAATTTATTAAAGGCCGTACAAGAATATAATAGTCAACATGTTTAGTTTTCATTTTTTTGAGCATATTACTTCTAAACTTCATTGTTATATAATTTTTGTTAAAAGTTTTTTTTTACTTTGTTATAAAGTTCGGTACATTAAAAATTATGTAAAAATGTACTTATTATACAAGATTTATGTTAAAAAGAATAATAAATATCATTTTTGTACTTTAAACGTAACTTATTTCTAAAATAAATCCCTTTTTTCAAATTACTTAAAAAATTGACATTAAAAAAAAAACAAAAATAAAAAACGACTTTAAGAATGATTTTAATTTTTCTTGGTAATTGTTTCTGAAGCATTCTAGGACGAAACCCAAAAATAATATAAGACCTCTCTTGTCGCCCCCATTTAAAGTTCGTTCAAGCACACCGTGCTTGTACCGTCTATCGTACTGCCAGAGCCATTATAAATCGATTCCATCCAATACCACAAGATATCAACTGTGAATACAACACCTACCTCAAGGAAATCAAAGGCAAAACCAACCTGTCCTTAAGCATCCTTGGGCACTTGCAACTTAGGTGCCAGAACTTTGGGTACTTGTGTTGACAAAGAAAGCATCTTGTGGTATCAGGAATATGCTCGTCATGAAGAGCATGTAAAATATCTTTAGACAAATCCATTCGACATAGTCTTTGATTATAGTAATAGAGAGCAACAATAAAATATCGACAAAGGCATCAATATCGTCGAAGATTGAACATATCAAATTGCGAGAGGCGAGGGAACTTGCGCTAAACAAGCACCCCGATAGGATGTAACGTAGGCTGTCTCCAAGTGGAGCATCCTGGATAGCGCTAAACAGTCTACAATACCGACAAGATACCAAACGTCTTATACTAGACAATATTACCTGCTTTGTAGTCTCAGAGTTGACGATCATGTTCTTTTTATAATCGACTATGGTCCTTAGTCGATTTTAAAGATCGAGGGTTGTTTGCACTCTCACTGAAGGAGTAGACAATTTTTTCTGGAAGGCTTGGGCACCCTGCAGTACATTGGAGGTGTTTATCTTTACTTCCTATGCGTCAAAGTTGCCGATTAGTTCTTTTCAATCATCGACTAAGGGACTTGGTCGATTTTAAATATCTAGGATTGCTTGCACCCACACTGAAGGGGTCCCCGATTTTTTCTGGAGAACTTGGGCACGCCTGAAGTACATTGGAGATACTTATCTTTGCTTGCTATGGATGGAGGCTTGTTTGCACTCTCACTGAAAAAGTAAACGATTTTTTTGGAGAACTTAGGCACCCCTGAAGTACAATGGAGATGTTTATCTTCTTTCCATGTGTCAAAGGTGCCAATTATTTGGTTCAATTCATCGACCAAGGGACTTAGTCGATTTCTAAGGTCGAGAGTGGTTTGCACCCTCACTGAAGAGGTAGAAGATTTTTTTTTTGCGGACTTTTGTATATTGGGAATGTCTATTTTCGCTTGCTACGGGTTAGAATTGCCGATTATTCGCTTTGAAGTTTCGACTAAGGGACTTGATCTTGTTCACCCCAAAAAATCGATCTTATCCCTTCTGGGGAGTAAACGGGTTATTTTCGGGTTTCGGGGTGAACGTAACTTTAATCGGGACATCAAAAAATGAAAAATATCCAAAGATGGGACAATTCGACGGAAAGCCATTTCATATGTATTTTGTGCGCCGTCCTTTCTTCAGGAAAACTATTTGACTCGCTTTCTTTTGCTTTCATTTCAATTTGTAGACATGAGCAGGTAGATTTTATTAAAGTATTCCTAGAATCAAAATGTATGGTAATGAATGTGTTAACGACAAATAAGTTAAAATTGTTGTATTTTTTCCGAAGAAAGAGTTGGGTCTTTATTACCTTCCTGAAAAAATTCTGTTTCCTTAACATCGTAGTTAATCACAAATACCTTCATCGAAGTTGAATATTTTTCTCCACATTTATGTTATTTTTCACACTCAAAAAATGTGTATTTCGGTCGAAGGTAATTCTTATTCCTTTTACACCTTACGTAAAATTCAAAAAAGTTTAAGAAACTTTTCACATCTAAAAAATAAGTTAATTATATTAAGGGAATTGTATGTAATTTATGAAGTGTGAACGATTTTTTATTGTTCGGGTATATTTCCTCCCCCTAGGAATGGATTATCCCTATTGCAGGGTCCGATTGTGCCATGCACGCACGCACTGCTGGCTAAGTGGATTCCCCCAAATGAGAGAAGCCGAATGGGAGCGTTCGTCTATGCTGGTAAGTCTTCTAATATATATGAATATTGATTGTAAGTTCGGTGCCTTTTTTTGCCGGCTCGTTAAAACTATTTGAAATGCAAATATCTTCCTACCCTAATACGTTTTTTAATCATCTTCTTTAACGTTTCCAAATTGGTATATTAATTGGCGCAAGCGGCAGGTAAACCTCACAAAACATCAGTAAACTCAATGATATTCGTTATGGAACACATTAGGCACTACATTTTTTTTCACATTTCAACCAGGAGCAAACGCCGCTGAAGGGGCCGTCCCATGTTGGCAGAAAACGGCGGCGTAAAGCAGAAACTCATGGGAGTGAAAGAGACAGACAGATCTATTTGTCTCTTTCACTCTCATGATTTTCTGCTTTACGCCGACGTTTTCTGCCCACATGGGACGGCGAAGCATCTGAAATGATTTGTTCTGTTCTCGATGAAAACATAATGACGTACAAAACGTGTGAAAAATTGTTCAAGAGATGTCGCGATCGAGACTTTAATCTTAAATACAATTCTAAGACAAGGAACTGCTGCAACTACTGGAGAAAAAATACTCAAACACAAGCAGAGCTTGCGCAATAAACTTCGAGTCCGCAGCATATACTCACTAGCGTAGGCAATTTCGGAAGAAAAGTCAACGAAGATGTGCCAGTCCAGGAGTGATTTCAGTTTTTTCAGAGCAGGTAAACCGAATTTGATGAAAATTGGTAATTTTGCAATACATAGCAAGATTAATAAATCCCCCAAGTTTAAGGTAAAAATATTTATTAGTTAATGAGTTACACAAATTTGCACAAAAAAATTAAACTGCCATATCTCCCGAACGGATCATCATAATAAACTTTTTTTTTAGTTGAAAAATCCAGGAAAATGAGGCAATTGAAATGGGATATATGCACCATTACCGTATTTTTTAAAACAAAAAAGTTATTTGAATAATTTAATATAACTTTCGAGCGGTTAAACAAAATTGATTGGTTCAAAGACTAAAATATTTCGCTTTAAATTCTTTCTTTAAATCAAAAAAAATATTTTAGTCCAGTTCATAAACTTGCTCAAAATTTTAAATACTTTGAAACGCAGCAAACAGTAACAATTCAAATTCAAGGGAAAGTACCGCTGTACGATTCAAAGTTCGTTACGACATTTCAAAGTATTTAAAATTTTGAGCGAGTTTATGAAGTGGACTAAAATTTTATTTTTGATTTAGAAACAGAATGTAATGCGGAGTATTTTAGTCTTTGAACCGATGAATTTCGTTCGGCCGCTCGAAAGTTATATTAAATTGTTTAAATAACTTTTTTATTTAAAACAATGCGTTAATGATGCACATAACTCATTTCAATTGTCTCATTTTTCTAAATTTTTCAAAAAGAAAAAAAAGAGTTTAATACGATGACTTGTTCGGAAGATATAGATTTGATCTTAAAAATGTAGTAACTTTTAAAAAATTGATATTTTTACCCGAAACTTGAGGGATTTATTATTTTTAGCATGCACTGTAAAATGACCAATTTTCATCAAATTCTGTTAAACTGCTCCGAAAAAACTGACATCACTCCTGAACTGGCTCAAATACTACTGATGGGATACCAGAGGGAATCATCTAGTTATCGGCTCTATGATCTAGTTTTGAAATGCATTAGTTTGTCCAGAAAAGCAGTTTTGAATGAGACGTTGAGTGGGCAAACGCATTTTGAATAAAAATGGCATGAACACAAGGGTGCATTACTGGTCCAAATACAATGGTGGTGATCTTGGTCATGCCTTTAAAGATTGTGACACGTGATCTGTAATCAAGTTTAATAAAATTAATTTTGTGTTGCCGTCTGTTGACTGCATATATTTGAGCAAAGACGAACAATAACTCTTGCATGCTTCCACTGCAATAAAAATGGGGCATTGTTCATCCGATTTAGCGAATAAGGATCCAGGACCCACAAATCATTTGAGATGGCTGACACTTACCAACAGGTATATCAGAGACGCCCAATCTGATCACGACTTCAAGCAATTGCTGTGACACGCGCAAGCAATAGAGCGTAGGTAAAACTCGTTATCCAAGCATACTCTTCTGTCTTCTAAACAGAAAATAAAGACGGCTGGATGCGGGCAATACTAAAATCGAGAGAAATACAGCCAAAGTATGACACAAAGTCCTAGTTTAAGTTTTCATCTAGCCAAACGTCCTATGGTCTCAAAATGGTAGGATGGTTGGGAGCGCATTGAGTTCTGAGTTGAGTTCTGAGAGCTTTGATGTACAAAACGGGCGAAAAGTTGTACGAAATCACGTGTGTGGAAGTGGGTGGAAGGGGTGAAGATGAAAAAATAACACATCAGTGTATTCACGATTTGCATCTAAATGTACTGCCCAGTGATTTTCTTACTTCAACAAGTGATTCTATGTTAAAAAATGTAATAAAACCAAGAAGTCGACACCAGTTGTTTAAAAAATTATTTTTAAAACACTACAACTCTAGTCGACTTTACATCTTGCCTGCAAATTTAAAATTCTCGAAAGTAAATAGATTATTAAATGTAAAATAAAATTCATCAAATAGCTATGAAATAGCTATAAAAAAATATTTATTTTATTTATTTTATAAAATATTTATTTTCATCAATTTTAAATTCGGGAATATTATGATTCGTTAACTGAATAATTTGCTAATTAATAATTATTCTTTTATCAGTCCCTATTTTAATAAGGATACCTTATCACGGAGCAATGTTTCAAAGTTTCAAAAATTAATTTCTAAACAACTACAACTCCTATCAACTTAGTTTCTTGCCTGAGAATTTTTTACACTTCGAGTGTAAAATAAATAACCGAGAAAAAAGTTAATAATAATTAATGTTTATCCAAAATAAGTAAACGTTTTTTGCAGGTTTTTTTCTGATTCGGCAAATTAATTTGGAGTATAAACGAATTTTTAGACACAAAACACGGTCGACCTCAGTCTTCATTGTTTCAGAAATAATTTGTTTAATTTTTAAATTATGCTCCAGAAAAAGGCACCCTAAGCACTGCAGAATTTCATCTTTGCAATGAGCCTCAGAAACATAAACAATGTTAGGTAATTTTAGAATCCATCAAAATCACGTGCTTTAACAATATGTAATTTCTTTTTTAAATTTCGCGCCTATCATACTGCGCATCACCGAACAGACACCCAGCGCCATCTTCTCCTGACTTACCGACTTCACAAAATTCGCATAGATTATGATAAATGGAAATTCGGATAATTAAAATGTAGTTTGAATGAAATTTAGGGTAAATAAAAATTATGACAAATAGTAATTCGGGTAAATAAAAATTATGATTGATGGAAATTCGGTCACATGAAAATTAGGTTATATAGAAATTAGGACAAATACGGATTATGACAAATAGAAATTCGGGTAAATAAAATTTAGGTCAAGTGGAAATTAGGGCATTTACGAATTATTACAAATGAAAATTCTGACAAACGAAAATTGTGTACAAGAACAAATCGGGTACATAAAATTTATGTCAAATGCTTCTTCGGGTAAATAGAAATTAGACTAAATTAGGATTAATAAAAATTATGGTCAATGGCTTTTAGGTAACTTCTTTTTCAGTGAAATTAAATTTATGTCAATTTTTTGGGGGATATTCGTGCGCCTTTCGATTTATTCATGGAAGTAGAAAAGAAAGAAACAACGTCACAAACTGAATCAAGTTTTGGGCGCCTGTCACTTATATTCGATAAAAAATCTGACTGATCACAAAGGCGTGAGGTTTCTGCAATCAGTGTCCAAAATGAAAACGATCCTAAAAGATTGTTGATAGCTTGTTATGCATCTACAACATAACGAAAAAAGATAACGAAAAAAGATTTGAGTGTTGTATTGAAAGAAATGATGAAAGATTCAACTAGACAGGCTAAAATGAGTCGAATTGTACAGGAACCAAAACAAATTGTGAAGCTTACTCTAGAGGAAGGCTTAGTCATATTAAAACAAAAATTAAGTAAATCTAATTACATAGCCATGAAAGTTGAAGTTAATTCAAGAGGGGCTGATATTTTTCTGCATATGAGCATGTTAAAAATGCAAAAGCTTTGTGCAGACCTCAAAAAGTTGACATAATAATTTCAGAATCAGCAGCTAAAGTCTTACTACAAGGTTTACTCAATATTACTCAATGCATAGAGAATTCGTGAATTTTGAAAATATGTAATTATTCAGAGCTTTATAGATTCAAGTAAAAGAGAAGTAGAAGTAATACTAATCTGCTATTGGGGGAATGACAATAGCTAAGGCCACTCATCTTACAAACAATCGTTCAAAGGTAGATCTTTTGAAGCCAATGCTCAAAGTATATTTGCAATTACGCTAGTACCTTTAAGACTAATAACTACGAATAATGTTATACTCTAGAATAATAGAACTTCACAGTCACCACGATTTTGTCGTCCTATAGAAATTTCATTCGCTAAGGAATCAAAAGAACTCAATATAAATCATAAGAAGATTATTGCTGATCAAATAAAGGAACTAAAATCTGTCGAAATATCATTAGAAAATATGTATACACTTTGTGTATACATGTGTGTGTGTGTGTGTGTGTGTGTGTGCACTGTTTATACATGTATACACTTGTAAAATATGTATACATTTTTTTATGCATTTGACACTGCTTGACGGTAAAGTTCTAAGCATAATAACAGGTACTAAATCTATGCAAACATGCCCAATGTGCCGCGCATCACCATCACTTTTCAATAATCTCTCAAATAATGAAAAAGGAAACTTCCTTTCTGGTCTTGATTCTCTTCAATTTGGAATCTCTCCTTTGCACGTGTGTATCCGGTTCTTTGAATGCTGCCTGCATATTTCATACAGACTACCTGTTGGAAAGTGTCAAATAAGATAGAAAGTTTAAAAAACAGAAAAGTCTGATCCAACCTAATCTTTGGACAAAATTGGGACTTAAAGTCGACCTGCCTAAAGCTGGTTGTAGTGATACTACTAATAACGCTAATACCGCTTGAATAGCATTTAAAGAACCGAATGTTTTATTTGACTGTCTTGGATTGCTCTATCTTTCCATTTACCGATAGACGTAAATCTCTTTGGGGAGTTATATACAGCTACTAGTCAACTGCATGTCAAAAATTATTCTTGGTACAAAATGCCATCTTCACTTCACAAGATATTAAGCCACGGTCTTGAAATTCTAAGATATAGTATATTTACCGGTTGCAATGCTTGGCGATGAGGCATCAGAAGCTAGTAATAAAAATTTCAAAAGTTTTAGAATTGATCATTGCAAAAAGCATAGCCGCGTTGTAAATATGGAGGCTAAAGACATTTCTGAAGATTCACCAGCAACTAATATGGACGATTTCGAGGATTTACTTGGACTTCCAGAATTATTACAATTATTAGATGAGATCGTATTAACAGATGAGGCAGAATAATTTTTAAATTCATATGCATTTATGAACCGTATGTGAGAAGTGAGGGGACTCACAAAAAACAAGCACCACGGAATTGTGAGAGGCAAGGGGACTCACAAAGAACAAACACTCCAGAATTGTGGGAGACTATGGGACTCATAAAAATCAAGCACCTAGATTTTCAATGGAATGGTTATCTTCTAATTTCGGTATTACTTCTGCTTTACTCAATCTTGAATGTTAAATCAACGATCCCGAATACTATGAAAGGAAAGCTTATGAACTACTAAGTAGAAATCTTGACTTTTGATCAATTTTCTGGACTCCTATTCCGCTCAAAAACTCCGTTCTACCAAGTTTCATACAAATAAGTAAAAAATGAAAATTTTGTTGGCCATATTTGATCTGCCATTTTGAATTTGTAACTTTTGACGTCAAATTCGAAATCAGCGACCTCAAAAACCCTCTCGTACCAAGTTTCATACAAATATGTGAGTATTTGGAAATTTTGTCTTCTTTATTGGATCCGCCATTTGGAATGTGTAAATTTTGTGAAATTCGAACTGAGCGATCTCAAAGACACCTTGTACCAAGTTTAGTACAAATATGTGAAAATTTGAAAATTTTTTCCGCCATATTAGATCCGCCATTTTGAATTTTGAATTTTTTACTTTAAATTCGAAATGAACGACCTAAGAAACCCTTTTATACCAAGTTTCATACAAATCCGACGAAATCTTGACTTTTGGCCAGTTTTTTGAGCTTCTATCCCACTGTGTGGCGGCGTGCATATTCGCATCTAATATACGCACATAGCACCAATCTCGCCGAATCCTGATAAAAACATGCAATATCGCGTAATTTTCGCAAAAAAAAGCGGAAGTCCCGAAAATCACTAGATATTACACTTGCGGCATGACTTGCACATGACAACCGATCACGATTATTTATCGAAAGAGAGGAAAAATAATTGCAAAACAAACTAACGTGCCACGATGTGTGACGTGCTGAATGTCAACAAACACAGCCATATTTGTCTGGAGGCGACACTAGCTACACCTGTTGTCGCTACGTGTAACCTGCAATGCAGGCAAAGATGGCTGCGTTTGTTGACAGTCAGTACATCATACGCCGTGGCATGTCAGTTTGTTTTACAATGATCGTCGGAGGTGCCGTTTTTTTGTGCAAAAATTAAGCGCTTTAGCATGTTGTCAAGAAACGACATGTCAGTGTGATAGTGTTATAGTGACGTCGAAAATATTTTGTCCCGGTGGCTCAGGCGATAGTGCGGCAGGCTTTCCGAGCAGGAGGCCAGGGGTTCAATCCCTGTGTCGGTACCAATGGAAATTTTTCTATGCACTTCAACCGGGGCTTTGGTGGTTCGAAACCCACCTGAAACTGTAGGACCCCTCAAAAGAGGCCAGTGTCGACCCGGGGAAGAGGGCTCCATGTTGAGGGAACTATTTCTTGGGAATCACTGGTCGACTTTAAGAGGTTCGGAAAAGAGTTAGCGATATCCGTGCGAAGAGGCTCCATGTCGAGGGGACTATCGCTTGCTGATCGCTGGTCGTTTTCGAGTAATGTACACACATACTACACTATACATTACACACCAGGGCAATGCGCTGAATGTGGTCACCTAACTCGATGATCTCAAATAGGATCAATCCACCCACCCTATCCTACCCGGAATCTGATTTCGGGGGCTGCTTCCGGCATAATGTCACGATGGCTCGGAAAAAGCGGTGCCTCTGCTAATGTGCCGGGGATACGTCTGGCTAGGGAGGCTGCCAAATGTCGCAGTTGCAGATGCTCATTTTACTCTGCAAAGAGGCACGTATTGGTTACTGTGCTAAAGGACATCCCTGGCACCTGAGAGATATATCTCGAGAACATTGGACACAACGAAAAAACACCGAGTTCCAACTCGGTGAGGGTGCTCGGGTTCAGTGTGTTGCCCTGAAGGTGCCGTCCCATGTAGGCAGAAAACGTCGGCGTAAAGCAGAAAATCATGAGAGTGAAAGAGACAGACAGATCGATTTGTCTCTTTCACTCTCATCACTCTTTCACTGTAGGCAGAAAACGTCGGCGTAAAGCAGAAAATCATGAGAGTGAAAGAGACAAATCGATCTGTCTGTCTCTTTCACTCTCATGATTTTCTGCTTTACGCC
>JBAGKK010501320.1:0-14758 GCA_037177015.1 Euceroptres primus | reverse complement strand
AACGAATATATATTATACACACACACACACACACACACACACACACACACACATATATATATATATATATACGGCCATTGTTTTATGACAAAAAATAATTCTTGATTATGATTACGTACAAGGAAAGAATTTCAGAAGTCACTTTTTGTTGAGATACTATAAAAATAAAAACATTTTTATCTTTTCACAAAAAAGCGGGTCCTTTGATGTATAGTGAAATCATTATGTTTTAAACTGATCACTTTTATCTTATCAAAACTATACAATAAAATGTAAATTCACTCATTCCTAATATGTCCTAATTCTTTTTATGGCATTAACTTTATATTTATCATATGAACCCATTAATTTAATAGTATTTTAATTTAAAACTTTTTAATTTAACACCATTTTAATACCATCATTCTAAAAGTCACTACAAAAGTTACAAAAGCTAAAATAAAATTCAATTCAATCTGTTTATTTCGGTTTTGCGAAATCCGAAATTTATTCTTTATTTATTATCAACATAGATAATAAATCAACACAGAAAAACCGAAGGTATCATTTTAATTTGTAGTAAAATGAGAACTCGGAAAACAAAAGACTGTGACAATAGAATAAATGATCCACTTCTGATCAAAATAATATTGCTGCAGATTAAAATAATATCTGACGATTTACTGTGAAAATATACATCTACTTATTTAAATAAATATATACCACGATGGAAATTGGTTTTTCTTGATTTGTTTTGCTAATATAAATGATATTTTGGTAATCAAAGGAAAAATTAAGAATACACCAACGAAGTCTCAATTGTTTCAAAATACGAGAGACAACAAAGTTATCATGAATTTCTAGAGATGATTCATAATTGCATACACGATGTTTATGTTTGGTCGAGTTTGAAAGACGACGGTCGTCTTATCATTTGCGTTCTGTGGCCCTGTGTTGTTTAAAAATCATCTCGTCGAGACAAGGTTTTGTCTTTTAAACTACTATCTCGCATAAAATGTTTCTTAAGTAAAATTCTTTCTACTTTTTCCATTAATTGAAGCAAATTTATATTTAAATAATGTGTTCACAATTTTTTTGTAGACAACATTGACCCATATTTTAATATTTATTTATGTATATTTAAGATTAAAATAGAATAAAATCAGGTTATTTTACACATTTTAAATACTTATACATTTTCGCAATTTTTGATTTACAAGCAAGAATTAAATTACATCACAAGTGGAAAATATAGACAATGTTTCATATCTCCAAGATTAGATCTTAGTTTTTTTGCACGTGCAAAGACAACTTTCAGATAAGCTCACTGGACTTAGAAAATCGATAAGATTACTGTTCGCATTAAAAGTGGTACAGTAGCCCACATTGAGATTTCCTCTTGCTTTGAATTCCTCACATAATTTCCAAAGCAAATAATAATATTACTTTTGTAATAATATTTTAAAATTTAAGGATTATTTCCTTAAATTTTAAATGTAAATTCCTTTAATACTGTTAAACAATTCCAGATAAAAATAATTTATTTTTCTTTTGTTTTCCAAGTGAAACAATATTGAAGTCGACTGAAGTTCTTTTGACTAAAAACAAGCGATTTCATTACATCGCAATAAAAATACCAAATACCAATTATTAAACAAATAAAGAAATAAAAAAATGCTTTCCTATTGGTGAGAAAATCGGAGAAATGCCCTAAAAAGACTCACATGCAACAGATTGCCGAAAGCGTGCATAATACACCGCCAGTGCAATTTTGCAACTCGCTCCCTCGTAAACGAACTGTACACACATATTTCACTCTAATATGTGTATATATTTATTTACATGTATTCTCGTCTCGCAGAAAACAACACAATCGCATGAATAAATTATATTATCACACACACGCAAAAGAATACACATATGTGCAGTATATTGCATGAATATATGTATTGCATTGTATGTACGTGCATAGGATTTTGTATGGTGCATGTTAGAAACTACTTAGATCTGTAAATGTTGAGATCTGAGTCTTATTTCCGACATTCTCGTCGTAGTGCTCACCTGCCCTTTAAGTTATTCATCCCCTCAATCTCGGTGAGTGGAGCAAGGTCATACGAGAACATTAATTATGCACGCGAGAGGATATTGAAGAGGCGCGACTCCTAACCAACTTATTAACAACTGCACCCTCCCATAATCAGATTAACCTTCGCGGATAACAAGTCAAGGTTCAAAGTTACACAAATATTCTGCTTATTGCTTTGTCTTAAAGTCTAAAATTCTTTATTCTCGATTCTGCTAATTTTCGAAATTACTACATTTTTATTCCTTTTCTTTCTTTAGGTAACTATAATTATTCTGTTTTCCGTCCTCAGAAAAATATTTTGTTGAATCAACGAAAATGATTAAATTGAAACAATGGTTTCAATAAAATTTATTTAAATGAGTTTGGTCTACTTAACAAAAATTGTTTTCACCTAAGCAAACGTTTTCGTTTAAATATATTTTTTATAATCAAGTAAATGAAGTCAAACGATTTTGTTGAATAAAAAAACTTTTTTTAAGCTTGTCCAGTAGGATGTTTCAAAAATACATGGGGGCCAAAAAATGTTGGACTGAAGGGCATCATTGATCGATTTCTTGTGAGGTTTCCAAAAAAAGTGAACACGTATTTTTTTCAAAAAGTTCATATTAACACGTACCGCTGGGTAATTGAAGTTTCCCGTAAGATTGACATGGTGAAAAAGAAAAATGTTTAAATCTTTTTTAAAATGAGAAAATGTGTAATTAACCATAGGAACTAACTAATTAAGATTAATAATAATTTAATAATAATAATAATTTAATTAATAATAACTAACTAAGGGTTTCAAATTCTAAATAAATTAAATAAAAAAATAAACTAACTAACTCTTCAAGGAATATCAATCCATCATTAATTTTTTAATTTCAACCCTCCTAAATCCCTTTTACGGTGCCCCAAAACCACTCCCATAGTAGAGTAATAATATTTTTACGGAATATTGACATTATTACTTTTTCCCCATTCTTTTACAGATCCACATTAGCAGATAAATATTACTATTTTATTTACTTTTTAAGTAATTTGTTATTGTTTAAATATTTTTTATTTGTTTAAATAATTTATTTTTTCACAAATACTGTACATTGTTGGTGTTTTCTCAATCCTACAAGCAAATTAATCAAGGTAAAGAGTATTCATTTCATTTATTCATTCAAAGAATATTCATTTCAGTTGTTTTTTAATTGTTTAAACATTTTTAATGGTAGAAATGTTAAAATGTAAACCTGAAAATGTACTGAAATGTACTTCTGAAATGTAAACCTTTCTAACCTGAATGCAATAGAAAATTATAGTTTTTTCTAAATTATTCAACGAGTACCATTAATTTATTATTAACAATTAAAACCTTTTCAGATTTCTTTGAATTATTTAAACAATTTTCATTTGTTTAAGTAATTGTTTTATCTCAAAATATCATGAATTAATGATATTTTTATAAAACATAATAATTCACAATAAAAACACAATAAAACACCTAATAATTCAATATTTCGGTAAAAAATAACATTTCAACAATTAATAATTTTTTAAACAATTCATGAATAAATGAAACTAATTTTCCAACTTTTCACATTGATTTCTTAGGTTGTAGTGTTATAAAAATACCATTAATTCACGATATTTTGAGAGAAAAAATTATTTAAATGAATAAAATTGTTTAAACAATTCACAGGAAGTTGAAAAAAGTTTTAATTATAATAAACGTATGAAACTTGTTTAAGTATTTACAAAAAACTATGATTTTCTATCGGATACAGGTAAAAGTTATATTTAAACAATTAAAAATTGTCTAAACAATTAAAAAACAGCTGAAATGTATACGTTGATTCTTAATGTTGAAGAACTAGCTTGTAGCATTGAGAGGACACCATCAATTTACAATATTTATGAAAAAAAATTATTTAAACATACGAAAATTGTTTAAGCAATTCAAAGGAAGCTGGAAAAGTTTTAGTTGGTTTTGGTTTTAGTTAATTTTAGTTGGAAAGGTTTTAGTTATTAATGGTAATTGTTGAGTAATTTAGAAAAATCTATGATTTTCTATCGCATTCAGGTTAGAAGTTATATTTCAACATTTCAACAATTAATCATTGTCTAAACAATTCAAAAACAACTGAAATGAATGTATTGATTCTTTATGTTGATTAATTAGCTTGTAGCATTGAGAAAACACCATCCATTTACAATATTTATGAAAAAAGAAATTATTTAAACATACGAAAATTGTTTAAACAATTCAGAGAAGCTGGAAAGGTTTTAGTTGGTTTTGGTTTTAGTTGGTTTTAGTTGGAAGGGTTTCAGTTAGTAATGGTAATTGTTGAATAATTTAGAAAAATCTATGAATTTCTATCGCATTCAGGTTAAAAGTTACATTTCAACATTTAAACAAATAAACATTGTCTAAACAATTCAAAAATAACTGAAATGAATGTATTGATTCTTTATGTTGATTAATTAGCTTGTAGCATTGAGAAAACACCATCCATTTACAATATTTATGAAAAAAGAAATTATTTAAACATACGAAAATTGTTTAAACAATTCAGAGGAAGCTGAGAAGGTTTTAGTTAGAATAAACTAATGGTAATTGTTGATTAATTTAGAAAAATCTATGATTTTCTATTGCATTCAGGTTAGAAGTTATATTTCAACATTTCAACAATTAATCATTGTCTAAACAATTCAAAAACAACTAAAATGAATGTATTGATTCTTTATGTTGATTAATTAGCTTGTAGCATTGAGAAAACACCATCCATTTACAATATTTATGGAAAAAGAAATTATTTAAACATACGAAAATTGTTTAAACAATTCAGAGAAAGCTGAAAAGGTTTTAGTTTGAATAAACTAATGGTAATTGTTGATTAATTTAGAAAAATCTATGATTTTCTATCGCATTCAGGTTAGAAGTTATATTTCAACATTTCAACAATTAATCATTGTCTAAACAATTCAAAAACAACTGAAATGAATGTATTGATTCTTGATGCTTATAGCATTGAAAAAAACACCATCAATTTACAATATTTGTAAAAAAATTATTGAATCAAATAAAAAAATTTTAAACAATAACAAATTACTTAAAAAGTAAATAAAATAGTATTTGGTGTTTATAAAATACTTATAAAATATTTATAAAATAGTATTTATTTACTAATGTGTATTTATTTAAAAAATGAGGAAAAAGTGATAATTAATGTCAATATTCCGTCAAAGTATGTTTACCCTGTTATGGGGGTCATTTTTGAGACACCGTAAAAGGGGTTTAGGAGATTTGAAATAAAAAATTAATGATGGATTAATATTCCTTAAAGAGTTGGCATTAGCTAATATTATTAATTATTAATAATAATTAATTCCTATGGTTAATTATATATTTCCTCGTTTTAAAAAAGATTTACAAACGTTTGTCTTTTTCTCCATGTTAATCTTATGGGAAACTTCAAGGACTCAGCGGCACGTTTTAATACTAACTTATTGAAAAAAATATGTGTTTACTTTTTTTGTAAACCTCACAAGAAATCGATCAATGATGCCCTCTAGTCCAACTTTCTTTTGCCCCATGTATTTTTAAAATATCCTGCAGGGTAAGCCTAAAAAAGTTTTTTCATTCAACAAAATTGTTTGAATGACTTCATTTACTTGATTATAAAAAACTTATTAAAAAAAACACACTTGGTTAGGTAAAAACAAGTTTTGTTGTAGACCAAACTCATTTAAATGAGTTTGATTGAAACAATTGTTTCAATCAAATCATTTTCGTTGATTCAACAAAATATTCTTCTGAGGATGGAGTACAAAATAATTACATTTATCTAAAGAAAGAAAAGGATTAAAAATGTAATAATTTCGAAAATTGGCAGAATCGAGAATAAACAATTTTAGACTTTAAGACAAAACAATAATGTATTGATAAAACCCACTCTTCGTTGAGACATTTATTTCCCCTTTGTTAAAAAATTTAAAAAATGTAGGTATAATTGAAATTAATAACTTGAAATTAAAAAAATACTTCACAATTTATATACATTTTGCTAACAAATATTTGGATACTTCGGACAAATATTTTGCCCAAATTGAAGAAACTTTATGGGAATGAATGAAATTACAGAAATAAATCAATTCTTGAAATACAGCTCGAGAGTTATCAAAAAGTAAGAAAACTGCATATGTTTGATTAAAATTTTATTATCGTTGTCGATAGAAATAAAAATAATACTTTAAATATGATAGCGCTTTTATCTATTCCAAATTCCAACTAGCAAAATTGTGCCGCATTTTCAACTGTTGAATGTCTTTTTCAATTCAAATTACCATGCAGTTGAAGTAACTGTTTTAAAATTATTCAACTTTTTGAAAATTAATTTCTGTTAAGAATTATTCTATTTTCTTCTGAAATTAAATTATTTTATCTTCTCAGATAAAATTCTATCCCCTCCCATGAATCGTTTTAATATGCCTATCAACTAATTTGAGATTCTAAAAGCAGAATGAATTTAATTCTCAAGGAAGAAGTATTTTATGTATTAAGAATTTTAATGCTTCATATTGAAGAAATCGTTTAACTTCGGTCGTTTCACATATTCTCCATATATATTGAAATGATCGAAGCATTCTTCAGTATATCTTCCAGCAGATCTGTCTCTCAAATTTTTTTCCAATTCCAGACTGCATCTGACATTTCATTCTTTTGGGAATATACAGAATCTTGGTAAAAAGTATTTCACAATCCGAGAATCAATTTCGATCCCAGAATTGGGCATTAATTCGAAAATAAAATCCAAGGTGATTTATAATAAATATTTCAGTTTGAAAGAAAATTGTAATTTAAATAACAGCTCGAATTCCTTAATCGCAATACTTTTTATAATCTAAAGTTAATTTAACCACGTATGAAATAATTTATTCTTATCGAATTTAAATACATTACTACACCCATTGTTATTTATTTTACATCATAGAACATGAATTTAATGTAGATTGTCATCGTATTTCAAAAACAGACCAAAAACCGGAATTAAGGATGTAAAAATAAAATGTTGATTATGGTCCACTATTATTATTTCACTAATAAAATCATTTATACTTTACACTAATATAATTCAAATATATCTTACAAATTAGGAATGCAATTATATCCAGACTAGAGGTTTGCAGTTCGTCAGATCGAATTTTCAATGCAAATTGGTACCTTTTTGGTCACGCTTACAATTAGAACATTGAGTTTTTCGAAATTGAGATGTGCTTGAAGTTCTGGACCTTCAAATGAACGAAATTTTTATTTGATTTCTTTTTAACCCCCTTTTGAACTGAAATTTTGTAAATTTTGGTTTACTTACAAAGAAACTAATCTGATGATAAATCAAGTCCATGATGATTATTTTTATTTGTAGTTGGAACAATATTTGAAGATAAATTTGGGCTAAGAACAAATATTTCATTCATTTCAACGTTCAAAACTTCAAGCACATGAAATTGAGTTCAATTCAAGTTAAAATTTAAACTTCTAAGCTCTCTTCGAATGTAATATTTCTCATAACTAAAATTATTCAGTTGGTTTTGAAATTAAATCCATCTGAAATAAGGATATATATGGATATATCCTTATCGAATTTCAGATGGATTTGATTTAAAAACGAAATGAATAATTTCGATTTCGAGAAATCCTACATTCGAAGTGATTTATGTTGTTTAGATTTCTTTTTGAATTAAACTCAATTGTTTAAGGGTGGCCAAAAAGGTAACAATTTGCATTGAAAATTCACACTTACTACTGCACACCTCTAATTCATACTACTGTAAGGCCAGAAAAAAAGCCATTTCTTTTGATTTTTTTTTAGAAAACATGTGCATATTATTTTATATAAATTTCCTTGTTCAATAAAGTAATATTTCTATTTCGTACAGTTTTCATGTAGAAATAATTAATTATTAAAAAGTTATAATCGATGCCGAGGAATGCCTTTTTAAAAAACATGTTTTGCGGTGGAGCAATCCTGTTTGGAACTGGATCATCTAAAATCAAAAATCGAAAATAATTAAGTTAATATGTTATTAGACTTTAATCAAAGCATTTGAGAAAAAATAAATTTGGGACAAAATGGCGGACGATGAAAATGAAGTGACCGATTTTCAAAATCACACACTTCACTTTCAATGTTAGAGTAGATTAGAGTAGATAATGTAGATTAGAGTAGATAGATTAGAGTAGATAATGTAGATAAGCTAACATATTATCTAAATTATTTTCGATTTTTGACTTTAGATGATTCAGTTCCAAGCAGGAATGTTCACCGCAAAACATGTTTTTTAAAAAGGCATTCCTCGGCATCGACTATAACTTTTTAATAATTCATTACTTTTACATGAAAATTGTATCAAATAGTCTTTAAATATTACTCCATTGAAAAAAGAAAGTTATATAAAAAATATGCACACTTTTTTTTAAATCCAAAGAAATCGCTTTTTTCTGGACTTACAAGTACTAGCACAGAAAATCCCAAAGTATCATTTTAATCTGCAGCAAAATGAGAAATCGAAAAACAAAAGACTGTGACAATATTATAGAATCATCACAACAAAAGACTGTGACAACAGGATAAATGATTTACTTTAGATCAAAATAATATTGCTGCAGATTAAAATAATACCCCACGTTTGGGATATTATGAATAAAATGACATGAAAACGAATGAAACTTAAGAAAACTTAATGAACTAATGTTAAGAAACTAATGTTGCGAAATAAAACATGAAATTGAATATTTAAATATATTAAATAAAAAATTATTACCGATACAAGGATTGACAATTATAATTTGTAACAAATTATAATAACATTAAATTGCTTCAATCTGAAGGAAACTGTCATACTTTAGGTTGAAAAGACACGTCAACATTGACCGAAAAAGGACATTTTCGGAAAGGAGGTCTTGTTGTAAAAGGGCTTCATGTTTGTATGGGGGTGAAAGTGGGTGGGGGTGGATATTTTAATAAGGTAAGTGCTACAAGGCCGTACGGTTTCTCTGCTGTTGGGGCGGTTTAATCATGTAATGTGTTCGGAGGCCCGGCCGCCCGGCAATCAATACGATATTGCTTCGCGTGCGATAGCGGATGTGTTTAAACGTAAACTCAACCTCGATCGGATCTGGATGATGCGTGAAGGAAACTTACGACTTGAACCGTTTTGGAACTTGTAAGACAAGAAACATATATCCTTTTATAGGGGTCCTAAAATAAAACCAAAATATATTCATCCAACTCCCTCATTCTTTCAGATCCTTTTAGCTTTTATATTTTCCTTCAGAGGGAAAAACAACAAATGATAATTTGCAATTCAAATTGATTCACTAAATATTCAAGTTTTATACTAAAAATAAGTCACTTTAAAAATTATTTCAAATTATTATTTTTGAGATCCATTAAACTTGATCCAAATTATTCTTCTTGGAAATCATTCTGAAAAAATACGTTTTAATAGATGAATAATTTCAGACTCTGATTCCAAGCTCGTATTCAGGTTCCGGTTACCAGAGTCTCCGATTTTCATTGCGAAGCAAAAATAAAACACTTTTTTTCTTTGAATTATGTGAGGTAAGATAAGGCAAAAATAAATTTTGTAAATTAAAAAAAAAGTATCTTATGTCGGAAATAAACAATTGATAGATATTGTTTTTGCTAATTAATTGCAACTACTGGGATATAATTAAAAATTTTATTTTTTTTAAATAATGGAAGCATGTAGAGTAAAAATAAAAAGTGGAAATGTCCAAGAGAGTTCTTGGTAAATGGTTACCATAGGAGACGCAAATGGCGATGAGGGTGGAAGCAACGGGGTGGATGGATAAGGGCTGACTGCTCGAGGGTAAAAGAAAAATGGCGGATGGTCACCGATATTCGTATACAAGTGGAGAAAGACTCTAGAAAAAGAAAGAATCGGAAGATTGGTACCTTTTGTTAGCTTCGAGCCTCCGATGAAAAAAGTTTCTATTCTTTACCTCAGCTTTAAAAAGAATATCGATCTACTTTTCTTTCCCAAGTCTAAAAATACTCTGAATATAAATTCTACAAATTTCTGCAAAATATACAAATTTCTTTTAAAAAGATACCCAGGCTATCAATCTCTAATTCTAAGTTTCTAATTTTCTAAGTTTCTAAGTTTCTAAGCTTCTAAGTTTCTAAGTTTCTAAGCTTCTAAGTTTCTAAGTTTCTAAGCTTCTAAGTTTCTAAGCTTCTAAGTTTCTAAGCTTCTAAGTTTCTAAGTTTCTAAGCTTCTAAGTTTCTAAGTTTCTAAGTTTCTAAGCTTCTAAGTTTCTAAGCTTCTAAGTTTCTAAGTTTCTAAGCTTCTAAGTTTCTAAGCTTCTAAGTTTCTAAGCTTCTAAGTTTCTAAGTTTCTAAGTTTCTAAGTTTCTAACTTTCTAAGTTTCTATGTTTCTTGATTTGAATTCAATTTTAAAATTTCAACCCTTAATTAATTGTTTATCCATTTATTTTCACTTGAAAAAATTTCCTATTTCTATAATCGAATCTACCATTTCAGAAGAACTCGTAAAAGCATTCGTGGATGCTGGCCGTAAATAGCTCGTTTGCTCGAATGAAGATCTTCTCCACCCAACAAACTTCATCTTCGACCCAGCCTCCTACCACCTCTTTTGATTTCACGAGGACCTAAGATCGTCGAAGGTTTTTCCGGGTGGAAAACTCGGAAGATTCTACTGTACTTTCCCAAGGAAAAACTTTTTCGAAGTTTAGAGTTTAAATAGAAGAGAGTATTTTTCCTGGGAAATGCTTACGGTCATTCATTCCCCTTCCTGGACCAATTCCTCCTTCCTCTGAAGCGGCTCATCTTTTCTGGCACCAATATATCCCACGTGACCACTCACTTTGATACATCGAAAAACTAACGTCGTTTGCTATCGGTTATCGACGGATTTTCACCCTTCGTTGGACCTCGACTATTTGTTTCAATTTAATCGGTCTCAATTGATTTTGATTAGGGTCAATAGGGAATAAGGAGTTTTTTTGAACAGAGGGATAATAATTGAAAAAGATATTTTATTTTTAAAACATCGATAGAATTTTAAATAGTTAAAATGGAGAAGAAAGAAAAGTAGATTAAAATAAAAAGTTTGGTTTAAATGTTTAAACATTTTTTAAATTAGGGAATGATAGTTGTTTTTAAATTATTTTAAAAATAATTGATCTTGTTTCCTTATTCTATCAGTCGTTTATTGAAGTATTTTTTACATTCTCATCATCATATGAGAAGGTATTGGTTTTTTTTTTATTTCCTTTTTATCCTTATTTTTGTATCTTATCTACCAAATGAAAATTCTTAATATTAAAGCTATATAAAATACAGAATCTTTAAGCAACAGACTTTAGTGCTGTTCAGAAAATTCAATTTTCAAGAAACAATTTTTCTTAGTCGCCCAAAAAAAATGAAGTGTTTTTATAACTAAAGTTTTTTTTATTTGTACAAGGATGGATTAAAATTTGGGTTATATTCCCATGATATGGGAAAAGTGTGTTGCACTCATTCACAACCGCTATCGAATTACTAAATAACCCGCAGGAATGACTGCAGTCGAACTTTTTTATCTTTGAGAACAGTTTCCAGTGACACTAGTCGAATTTATATTTTGATCGATGAGCAGTTTTTTCGTCCTCAAATGATGTTCTCTAAAACAATTGATTACATCCACAGATAGTCGTGAGAAAATTCAAAACTAATAAAATAAAATTATTTTTTCTAGTTGCAACCTTTTATAGATTCAAGAATTATCCAATAAATGATTTCAAATGGTCAATGAGAATAAAAGAAATCAATATTCAATTAAAATAAATAATAATAATATAATATAATAATATAATAATAAATAAATAATAATAAAATAATATAATAATATAATAAATAATAATATAATAATAATAAAATAAATAAATAAAAAGTCTTCAAAACAGAAGCAAAAAGTTTTATAATCTCTCATAGAGTATAAAGGTGAGATGAGCAACTATAGTCAGCGTATTATAATTAAACTTAATGTACATATTAATTCATTGTATTACTACAATTAGACTTTATACCTTGTAATTGGCCCAGGTTGTTGGGTTATATATTCAATAAATAAAAAAAAACAAAATAAAGAAACGAAAATATATTAAAGTCAAAATCTGGCAACGTTTCAATCAAGTATCTCGTAAATAATCTAAAACAACATTAAAATTGAAGCAATATAATAAAATCAAAAATACCTGTGAAAATTTCTAATATAAAGAATAGAAACCAATAAATATATCAAAAGTACTTATAGATTTAAAAAAATCAAAAATCATTAAAATCAAATCAATACGTGTGAAAATTGCTAATATAAAGAATAGAAACCAATAAATATATTAAAAGTACTTACAGATTGAAAAACATCAATTAATGTAAATATCATATAAAATCAATCGAACATAAATCTTGAACAGATCAGAATAACAATCGGAATAAATAAAACATCAATCATTGTAAAAAAACAGGTGAAGAAATATATCTCTAAAAAGACTCTCCGACTAGTCTGAAAAATTATTTAATTAATTAAACTATGATAAAGTATCAAGATAATGTACATAAGGTTATGTCACATTTCAGCATTGAATACTGATTTTTTTACTCTCATTGACCATTTGAAGCCATATATTGGAAAATTCTCAATAAAATAAAAATTCCTGGAATTGTCCTAAATATTTTTATTTTATTACATCAAAAATGAATGAGGCAACGCATATAAATTCTTTTCAATCAAATCATTTCATTTGTAAACAAAACAAAAATTTTGGTAGCCAATAATTCTTGATCAAGTCAAAATTATGCGGACATGGCCAGATAATCTTGTTAACGACATTTTTTATTGTTCTATTCTATTTTTCTATTCTATTCTATTTTGCTATTCTATTCTATTTTTCTATTCTATTCTATTTTCTGTTCTATGCTATTTTTCTATTCTATAATATTTTTCTATTCTATGCTATTTTTCTATTCTATTCTATTTTCTATTCTATGCTATTTTTCTATTCTATGCTATTTTCCTATTCTATGCTATTTTTCTATTCTATTCTATTTCTTTAGTGCTATACTTCCTTTAAGTCTATATTTCATAAAATTTAAATAATTTATTTTCCATTATTATTCCAATAGAAAAAAATAAATGGAAAAGTTTAAAAAATGGTATGGTCCTGTGTCACCTTAGAATGTGGTTAGTTTTTCACTCGAGTGTTGGCATCTCGTGATTGGCAGTGTCAAGTAGTCGGGAACGCGATAAGATTAGAATGGCTGTGTAACATTTTGTCGTGACCGATATTTACCTTATCGGTTTCAAATCGAGAGTGGACCGTATCTTTGATTGATATTTGTACATCGGATATGGTCCTTAAAGAAAATTGCAAATTCTAAATAATTAAGCTCCCACATTGCCATATTTAATTATATTTATATTCGAGTTTAGAAAATTCAAGTTCGACCCTTCTTAGTTTTAAATTTACCTCTCAAACTGACCGTAACAAATATTTCGATCAAACTCAATCGACTTTTTATCGAATCAACATTTAGTAAATTTATCTTGCAATTGAAAGTTTGTAAATGGAAGTTTAAATAAACTGAAATTAAATAACTGAAGTAAAAAATTATTCTTAGATAACTTAAATATTTTTATAATAATCTAATTTTTTACGAATGCAACCTGTTGTAATTTAAATAGAAAATCAGCCACATGTCCTATTGATCTCACTAAACAGGACCTTTAAGTGACAAATATATAGAAGGTAATCTGAAACGACAACGAAACTCTTACTTTCTCCCTTTTTTCATCTCTATCTCTTTTTTCCTGTTGAAATTTACGTGGGAACTGGCTCTAGGGTTACTCTCTGCAAAAGGGGGTTTAGTTGTTTTTGGGGTTGATTTGAGACTAGAGCGAGGGCGTGTTCGTGGTTTAACATCAAACCGGTGCTCACTTTGACGGCACGTGACCAACAGTCGATGCCTGTTTGTGTAACATAATCATACACCACATTTATATACAGATATTAAGCCAAACCACTTTTCCGCCTACATTTTCTCCCATTGTTACATCTGTTATTCTGTTGTTGCAAAACATTTAGGAATTGGGGATTAAGTGGCTCTTGATGGGAACTAAACTACGTTTTGCTCCTGAGATTATGGGAGCGAAATTCTTAAATCGAATCAGTAGAATTTCACTACTGTTAAAAATGTTATAAGCTATTTTTAAAAATTCTTTTTACTACTAATTGCAGGTGAATTAGTAGTGAATTCAGGTAAATAAATAATTCAGGTAAATTAATTTAAAGAGGGGATAAAAGCCACAATTAATAAAATAAATGGTATCTAAAATACTAAAATAAGGAGAATAAATTATGTTCTAAAGTTGATTTGCGAACAAATGACTATTTTTAACTGGACGGTCGTCTTATACAAGATTTTTATTAGATGAAAATTCTCCTCGTGAGAGAAAAAAACAAAAATTCGGTTGAGGAGAATAATATCCCTTATCAAATTTGTTAACACCACCTATTATGAGCAGGGTGTCTACTCACCTTGGAAAACCTGGAATTGCCAGGGAATTTTTTCATACCTGGAAAAACCTGGAAATGTCAGGGAATTTTTTTCAAAGTCAGGGAATTTTTTCGAGTG
>JBAGKK010501309.1:0-14758 GCA_037177015.1 Euceroptres primus | reverse complement strand
ATACAGACAAAAATAGGAGTATACACGTTTTGTTAATTTCTTAATATTCGATATGAATGCTATTGTGCATTTAAACTAATCATAAAAGTTTCATTTTTCTAATGCAATAATTATATTATTGATCTAGTCACGTAATAAGGGTGATTTACCCTTGAATTACTCTTAAGTATGCACGCCTAATAAAAATTATTACTTTACTAAAAATGTATCATCAATGAAAGCATCTTTAATAAATTATAAAACTGTTTGAAAACTGTGTAATGATTATTATTATTTAATTTATTTAGAAAACAGTATTTCGAGTAGGGTTTCATTGATGTCAAAACTTTATCAACAACAGAAAATAAGAGTTTCTTTCGTATATTACATATTTTATAGTAATCGGGTTGCGTATCGGTAACATATAAATTACTGCGATAAAAAAACATTTCGTCCAAAAAAAAATTTTTAGGGGTTGGTAACTCCTAGATAACTACCCCTAATAAAAGCCTAATAATACCTCTACTTAATATGTTCCAGTTTACACTTATATATTGAACGAATGGTTTCAAATGCCGCATGTGCTTTTGAAATATAAAGTCATATTAGGGGTTTTTACACTCAAAAAGTCAATCTCAACTGCAGAAATCGAATTTATGTAATACATTTTATTATGTATGGGCCGATAAAAAAAATAGGCGTCACTTAGTTTTTTGAGTGCTACAAAATATCTGGGAGCGAAGAAAATAGGAGAAGGACACATACCTAATGCTCCTTGTAAGTCAATGAGGATTATTTGTACCACGACAGGAAGGTGAAAAGGTTAGCGAATTAAAGAATCTTTGAAGGTTGGTCAACTTTGAGTCGTTACTACTCTGGCAAAACAAATGTATAAAATGTGTACAATTTTTTAAAAATTCGTTGAACATTTCTGCGATAAAACGTCAAAACCATATTCTAAAATATGCGTTTGATACAATTTCTATCGCAAAAGTTCTGGAACATCTCTTTTCTTGAAACCAAACCTTACAGACGTCTACACCACATTTTTTTCACTTTTAAGTTAAGTAGAAGAAAAGTGAACTGGAAAAGTAAAAACACAAAGATAGACATCATTTCAAAACGTACCTTTTCATTACAAAAGTAGTAGAAATCCAAGAAAAATGTATGACCAATCTTATGTAGGTCATTCGACATCTACGGTAATGAAAAGTTAGGTCCTTTAGGAAATTATTCCCTCGACGCGTAATTATAATTAAAAATATGGTCCAAAATTGATAGTCTTCTTACTTTAGAACAAATTTTGAATATTTCACACATCGGGGAAATAATTTTCTAAAGCACCTAAATTTCGATACCACAGAATGACCTAAGATTGTTCAAATATTTGTCTTGGATCTATACTACTTGCGTAATACAACAGTACAACAGTTTATTTTTATTCTATTCAATAACATGAAAGCAAAGAAAATTTGTTACAGAAGTCTGTGAGTTTTGGTTTCAAGAAATTAGATCTTCCAAAAATTTTGCTAAGGAAGTTGTAACGAAAGCATATTTTGGAATTCGGTTTTGACTTTTGATCGTAGAAAGGTTTAACGAGTCTGAAAAAAAATTATACACATTTTCTGCATTTAATTTTTCAGAGTAGTAACGACTCAAAGTTGACCATACTTTAAAGATCCTGTAATTCGGAAACCTTCTCGCCTTCCTTTCATCATACAAATGTTCCTCATTGACTAAAAACATTGATCAAGCGTTATATCGTTAGCCTCCGGCTAGCCTTGAAGTATAAGTAGTCTTAGCGCCAGATTAAAATCCAGACAGCCTAGTCTGGGGTTGGCCAATGCTAGACGATTTTTACACATGGGTGTGGTTAGCCCCTAGATTTTATTAATTAGTAACACGGTATCCTTTCTACTTACATCCACTTTCTTTTCTTTCTGATCTCCTTTATCTTGTCCCCCTTGCTTATCCTTTTCTCTTCCGCAGCACTATGTTCCTCCAACTCCATCTTGTGTCTTTTATCCTTCCCCTTTTCCCTATTGTTTTTCTTTTTCTCTTCCGCATCTCTATTTTCCTCCAACTGCGCCCCCCTCGCTTTCACTTTTCTGTTCCAAATCTCTATCTTGCTCAAACTTCGTTTTCTTTCTCTTTTTTCTCCTCCTTTCCTCTTCCTTCAAGTCCACAATCTTCTTTTCCTCCTTCATCGATTCTCCGCTCTTTTTCAATTTTTCAGCTGACGGTGAATGGGTTTCAGGTTCTGGCAAAAAAGCGCAAAGTAAGTAACTCGGTAATAAAAAATAAGGTGCATGATTATTCCCAAAAATCAATTTGCCATAATTTATGTTACCGAATAACGTTTGTTATAATGTATATGTGACGTGAGCCGAGGAAAGGGGTCTAACTCGGAAAGCTAGGATTTTACAAGTCGAGCGATCGAACGCGAGCCAGCAGACGAGAGTTTTAGGAGATAGGGAAGCCTCATGAAAACTTCCCTCTCCACTCACAACTACACTCTCACGCTGAGAAATGCCGATAGAAGGCACGTTACACGGTTCGGTATTATAGGTGAGGCGCGAAGATGTAGTTGCAAGTGGTGGGAGGTGTTTCACGAGATCTTAGTTATGCCGAAGAAAGCGCGACTTACTGGGTTCCTAACAACCCAGTTTTGAACAATAATAACGCTCGGAAAATTTTTTTTGATCTTTCCACCAAAAAGAGTAACTCAAAAACTATCAGAAGGTGTAAAAACCTGAATATCGATAATTTCCAGAGTTAGACCCCTTTCCTCGGCGCACGTCACATATTTATCCGAATCACCATCTGTCTCAATTTCTATTTATCCGAATTTGTCAAAATTGATTTTATCCGCAAATTCAATTTACGCGAAATGAGAATTCTGTTATAAAGAAATTGTGACACATGATAATTTGGACAAATGAAAATTCTGGAAAAAAAATTATGACAATAGCAATTCGGATAAATAGAAATTATGACAATGGCAATTCGGATAAATAGAAATTATGACACTTGACAATTTGGATAAATAAAAATTATGACAAATGGTTATTTAGTAACGTGAGTTTCTATCAAATAAAAATTATGAGAAGGAAATTTTTAGAAATAATCATGCGCTTCGTAAAATTCAGTAAAACGTAAAAGTATAAATAAACTTTCACAAATGAAATAAGTACATACTGTTAGGTACGAACTCCTCCTGTCGAGATACCCTTAGCTCCTCCGCAAGGCCTCTGATAGAAGCAGCAGCTAACAAAAATTAAAGCAGTTTATGCTTTATTGTGACCAAAAGGATGAAGGAACATTTGTAATGTAGTATAATGTTAGAAAGGCGGAAGCGTCAATCTTTGGAAAATTATTTTGCTCACTTTGGCAGTGTCTAGTATTTCGGAAATTTCCGTATAACTAGCACACAACATAGCACAGGCCGAGGTTAGTGCTACGGAATTTTTCGTAACACTAGTGTGCCCGCCTCTTTGAGTTGTATGCTAATTGTCCTGTCTGCTTAGCTTTCTTGCTCTTCCCTGCGCTCCTACTTCGCCGAGAAAAAGTGTTATTTCTGGATCCTATTTGTCACGTGGAACGCAGAAACCAGCCTTACGACCGAAAATGAGTTTACGAGAAAAAGCGGATCAAAGTGAATGGAAGATGAAGGAAGACAAAGGGGCCCTCGTACAACTTTGAGAACTAGAAAATTCAATTTTGATCGTGGAGCGATGAGGATTTTTTTATTCGATAGGGGAAATATTCATCATTCAGAATCAATAAAAACCTGAAAATCGATTTTTCGGTTGCATATATTTAAAAAGTTTGTAATAACGAACGCATTATTGCGCGAGAGTATCTATTTTCTTTCGTTAGATGGTTAGATGGATGCATGACCAAAAAATGTTAAAATCTCTAAAAGTCTAAAAGTTTGATTTCTGGTATCTATACAGATATTTAAACCAGAAATGTTTCGACGGAAAAAAGTTGCATTTGAAGAGGTAAAATGAACATAAAATTTTCCACCCTCTAATTTATGTTGCCTCTCCTATCTTTAAATCTTCAAATTTTTGGAAGTTCATATAGTATCACGAAATCTAAAGAGAATAAAAAAATAAATATTCACAAAAATGCTTCAAACCTTACTACTCCCAAAATTCCTAGAATCTATGGAAATTTCAGAATCAAAAATTTGGAAAATCGAAAACAGGAGGGTTCAAAAAATTCTTTTTCAAAATTTTGTGGTCATTTTCTCTCTTGAAATGCAATTTTTTTTACAAAGAGTTTCTGGTCCCGTTTTACATAGAGTTTAAGAATTTTAAAACTGTTAGGGTTTGCATTTTTTTGCTAAATTTTTGCTTTGTTATTAAATTTTTCTATTGAAATGCAACTTGTTTTAAACAAAAAATTTTGGGCCCTGTATTTTTCATATATTTTAGGATTTTTGTTTGAATTTTTTAAGTTGATGGATGGTGGATTTTTGTTTGAATTTTTTAAGTTGATGTATGATGCAATTTGGCATGGAAAATTGGTTTGGTTAGTATTCGTTTTAACTTTTTAGAAGGGCCGGGAAGGTAAGGTTATTTGATTCGTTTTCAATTTTTTTCTTCTGGCTGAATAGGAAAAAAGTAAAATTGCAAAAATTATTTTTATATTTATATTTTGTATATTTTAAGTCAAAAACAATTTATAATTATTCAATGAAATGTAGTTATATTGTACATCAATCGATTTATTTCGAATCAAGGAATGTTTCTTTCATAGACCAAGTGATTATTATCATAAAAAAAGTTATGGTTCAAAAACTGATATTTTTAAATATTGTAAAAGTACTAAAAAGACAATGAATGTTTTCAGAAGTGCTTATATCTGTTTTTAGATACCTATGTGGTAACAAAAATAAGCTCTACAAGCCTCAACAATATATCTAAAACTGCAATCAAGTTATCGTGTCCGCGAAAAAGAAACATATATCGGTACCTCCGTCCTAGACTCTCCTATCTCGGGTTAGCAGTTTAAACTCTCCATTCTTGGGTTTGCAGTCTATACCCTCGAATCTCGGGTTTGCAGTTTAAACCCTCGAATCCCAATTTTTATACGTTTGAAATTTTTTATACGTATGAAAATTTTTAGAGCTATAAAAAAATAAAAAATATGTCTGAAAGTATTATCGCACACTACAATGTCTTTTCTAGGTACTTTCATCAACATTTACTGTCTAAAATATGCCCGAAATAGTAATGTAAATAAGCATCAGGAACATAACCTCTAAATATTTGTTTATATAAATGTTTTTTCACGTGAATAAAGGTGTTTTAATTTAAAATGCAAGAAGAAATTGGTTTGCAGAATGATTATATTCTATATCCATTCACAGTAAATGTATAATGTGAAGATACTGTATCTATACTATGAGCATAACCTTTATACATATATTTAAAGTAAAGAAAGACAGAAGAAAACAGCTCCAGGTATAAACCTCGAATCTCGAGCTTCATTTTCCAAGCGGAAAAAAAATTAAGCTTGAGATTTGAGGTTTATCCCCGGGATTGATTCCAAAGGGTTTTTTGACAATTCTCTTTTTTCTTCTTATATATTTCACCTAAACTTACCGTATTTTTATAAGTGATAAATACACTGCTCTCTCAATTTATGGCTCGTTTCAGGTATGGTCTGCAATGGCCTTGAACTTAAAGCTCGAGTCTCTAAACGTAAACAGTCAGGGCCTTCTGAACTATTTCTGTTTGATTTTTTTCACGAGTAAAAAATATTTTTAAATATAAGTTTAATTTTACGTTTAATTTAATTCTAAGTTTTATTTAGTTATTATTTATTAATTATTATATATATATATATATATATATATATATATAACGTATAATGAAAACACTGAAAGGGAACTGAAGCGAACTGACGAAATTATCCGCTTAGGATACTGCCCGATTTGTGACAACGGTACTGTGAAACTCTGCTAAGCTTCCAGCTTAGCTCTCTCATCCCCTTGGACTCCACACCATCGGAAAAAATTCGTGAAAGGGCTTGTGTCAAGGGGACATATATTGCGAGGGTAGTGCAATTACATGATGATTCCCATGGTTATAATAACTCATTTTCGCCAAAAATCGAGATTCGAGGGTTTAGACTGTAAATCCAAGATTCGAGGGTATAGACAGCAAACTCGAGAATGGGGAGTTTAAACTGCTAACCCGAGATAGGAGAGTCTGTATGTTATTTTCAAGTTTTTTCTAACTTTTCCATCGTTTATGTTAATTTTTTTGACGTTTTTATTGTACTTTTAGAATTTTTGCATTATTTTTAATAATAAATTTCTTGACTACAGGCTTGAAAAGGGACCACACGAAGTCCGAAACGTAGCCAATTTTAATTAATTTTAACATTGAGTTATTTCATGGACCTTGACACGGAAAACTTTTCACTTATCCAATAAGAGGTCGAAACTGAGGAAAAATGTTTTATAATATATATTATTATAAATTTATATATTTTTAATTATATATTCCTCCCCTTTACGGGTTTTAGAGTCTTCCATAAAACCATATACAAAATTTTCCTTATCCTATCAATCTCGTCAATCTAAACAAAAACCAATCCAAAACTAAACCTTAACCTGGACCTAATCAAATTTCCTTATAGCCACCTAGGCAAGAAGAAACGGAATCCCATCACAATATTTCACTCTCCTGCAGTACAACACTTTTGTCTACCAATTTCTTTTCTTAGAATTCACTGAAAACTTTAAGACCCTAGTCTCTACACCAAACTACCACACATCTCTTAATGTCTCTACTCATTTCCCACACAGATTTATTCTCTCTTTCCATTTTCCTAGCTTTCTATCTAATCTTGAAACTAATCATCACAATCACTATTGGATAAAAAACTCCACTTATCCTCTAACGTCCTTCCAATTTTCTTTGCTTTACTTATCTAAACAATCAATCAGTAACCAACTCTTCTTCTTCCTTACCTGTCAAATTACCGTAACAATTTCTCTTTCTTACCCTTTTTCACCTGTACTTCAACCTCACCTCTACACCTGTACCTTCCAGCCTTTCCTTCTCTCTTCTGAGCCAGTCCAATTCCTCTCTCTCAGTCCAATCTTCCTCGATCCACATCCCTGAGTTTTTCGGTTTTCCCCTTGCTTCCATTATCTCTGCCTTGTTTTCTATTGTTTTCAATTTCAGCACTATCCCTCCGTCTATTTTCCACAACTGCTCCACTTTTGTCACCCGCTGTGTACGAGCTGCAAGGCTCCCTACTACACTCAACACTTCGCAGTGATCTCCACTGACCTCTAACACTCTCACGTTTCTGTTTGTCGCTGCTCTATCCTCCTTCTCCACCGCCCACTCTTCGTTTGTCAGTGCTTTTGGGGGATTCCTCCACGTGCTCTCATTTTCCTCCGTCTGACAGCTCGCATCTCTCAGCTTTGTTTCCTTTCTCCCTGCTGACTGCTCTCCCTCTTCCTTCGACTCCGCGGCCTTCGCCTTCTCCATCCACCCTTCCACCTTCAGGTTGAGCTCCTGGATGCTCTGTTGTATTTTTGCCAACTCTTCCACTATCTTCTCTCTTTCTCTCTTGCTTTCCAGGTTCGCTCGTTCCCTCTCCTTCTCTCACTTCACTATCATCAACTCCCACAAAGTCTCCATTTTCTTCTTCTTCTTCTCTCCGTCACCACACATCGTGCTGTTGCTACCTCAGACTGGCTCTCTGCACTCGTTCTGTCTCCCCACCAGCTGGGACTTCTCACTTCTCTCATCCTCTCTTCTTTTCCACTGCTGTAGTCAGACTACCGTCTTGCCCCAGCTGACGCTCTCTCCATGCAAATCTACAGCTCCACTTCTCCTTTCCACTTCCGGTTCATATCCTAACCTCAAACTCCCGTGTGCCGATTCTTACTTTTGCTTTTTACACCTTGTCCACTGAGTCCATCTGCACAATTTCACTTTCAGCTTTGTAAAACAGCCTCCTCCTTTTTTCCTTAACATATCCATGCACCTTTTCACCTCACTACCTCCTTCATTCAGCCAAAATGCTTCACCGAACTCACGCACGTCTACTCGTCTCCATACCCGAACCGGAAGTCATATATTTTATTATAAATTATTAAAATTTATGAATTAATATATTTATAAAATTATGGTATTAATTACTAATTTCATTTTAAATATAAATTTTATGTTGTTGCTTAATATTTTATTAATTCTTAATTATTAAAAATTTTTATGTGGTGTCATAACTATAAAAAACTAATTTATAAAATAAAATAATTAAATTAAATTACTTACATAATAAGTTATTAATTTAATTTAATTAAATATAAATTTAATTTTGAATATAAATTTAACCATATTTTAATTTTAAAGATATTAAATTCTTGATATTTAAATAAATAATTATAAAATATAAAAATATATATAAAGGGGAAAGGAAAAGGAAATTAAATATTTAATTAATTCATTAGTATGTTTTTTTACGTCAGAAAGAAACAGACTTCCAATCTAAATAGGTTCCTCGTTTTAGCAATAGATCCTGAGATCCTAGCGCTGGGATGAGGAAAAGTCAGTAAAATGGTGATTGAAATTAATTAACAATATTTATTATTATTATTACAAAAGTTAATGTTGTCTCGACATGAAATGGCACACTGGAATTGGGCAGGCATCGAGAGTCCCTTCAATGATACAGAACCTTAAACAAGAGGTTCGCTGTGAGAAAAGGGACTCGAGAAATAGATGGAATAAAATTGGTAATAATGAAAACTTACCGGAAATTGTTGATAATGTTGCTTATTGTCATCGTTAAACGTTGCTAGGGTTTGTGCTTGGAAAAGTCTGTGGGCTGGTTAGTTGAATTAGTCCAATGACCCGTTCTGGAACTCGGAGTCAATAGGTGATTGTGTTGACTAGTCCTCGTAGTGCAGGTACTTTCACTTTCGTGGGTCAATGGCACGAGAAACGAAGATGAATACACAGGCACAACTGAGTTGATGGACCACTATTACTCAAACGCTACTGATTTGAACTGTACTGAACTGTGCTGGCTTGGGCCCTTTCGCCTTTTATAACCTGAAAAAATTTTAAGTAAGCACATGTTGTGATGCGAAGTCATGTCGTGACGTATAAATGACCTCCTTTCTCTAGTCTGACTGAAGCGCTTGAAGGTAACATCGCGATACATGGTAATAGACTTATTTTATGGATCGTATCGTGATATGGTAATAGATTTATCTTATAGATCGTAGCGTGACAGTGACAGTTTTACTAATCGAAAATTATTATAATATTTTTTCATTAATTGACAAATAAAACGGAGTTTTTTATACAAATATTAAAGTATTTACCTAAATTCTTTTAAAGAAGAGAGTTAATAAATTATTTTTAGAAGTATAAAAGCCAGATCTAATTGACTTATGAATAATTTATCATTAAATTTAATTATATAGTTTAAATAAAAACATTATAATTTCATTTTAAAAATAAATAATTATAATTTATAATTATGTATTTATTTATACTCTCTCCCTTTTACGGGTTTGAGAGTCTTCAGCAAATCTTCACAATCACCATCTAAATTCTCCTCCTTAAAGTCTTTAATTTTCAGTTTTGTTTCTCTTAACTCTTAACTTATCCTAATTCGATTGATTACTGAGTGAACGGAAGCCTCAGCGTACCCTATTCTTGAAGCAAAGATACCACAAACAAAACTTTTTTACTACTTCTATGAGGCCGCTTTTCTCACCACTCTTACACACTTCTCCTCTCTTCGCACTAATCCGTAATTCCTATCGTCTCTATTTTGCAGTTTCTTTTTCTCTAACCCACACTAGCTTTCTTACACTTGCCTTCTCAATTTTTTCACTTAGATTCCTTACATTCCCTCTCCTTCACCCATTTCTCAACACCATACTTTATTCTGAATTTTTCTTCTCCCTTTTCACGTTCTTCTTTTCTTCAACTTCATCTCTTCCCTCCATTCCTGCCACCACCATGCATCCCGTTTCTTCGCTCCAACGTCAAAATGTTTCTCCTACCTTTGCTACTTGTTTTCTTTTTTGAAACTTTCAGGCCAGCTCCCTCCTGGGGAGCTGGCAACCTCGCAGAATTTATGCTTTATTGTATGTTGTCTTTAGTCTCAACATCCTTCCTCCGTCTATCCCCCATGACTTCTCAACTTTCGGAATCTTCTGCGTCCAAGCCGCTATAGTTCCTGCCACACTTGTCACCTCGTTCTCATCTACCTGCACGCCCAGCACTCTAATGTTCCTCCCCCTCCATGCTCTTTCTTCTCTCTCTGACTTCCACTCTGCCTCACTTAACTTTCTTAGCTGCTCTCTCCACGTACACTGTTCCTCGCCCGTTTGACAACCTACGTCCCTCCTCTTCTTCACTTTCGCCTCCATCTCCTGTGGCTATCCCTTCTCCGTCTCCTTGCTGCGACATAGACTCAGTCTTTGGATTTCCTCCTTCATCTTCTCCAAGATCGCTCCGAGGTCTTCCCTGTCCATCCCTCTCTCTTTCCTCGCCTGCGCTCTCTCCATCTCCCACTCGTCTCCCATCTTCTGTCTAAAATCGCTCAGCTCTTTCCAAATCTCCTCTTTCGAAATCCCTCCACAACGTGCTTCTCGTCCTTTCTTCTTCGAGTCGCCCATTCTAACTTTCTCTCGCCAACCATACCGTACTCGCTCATTGTCTGTAACCGCTGTTCTCGTTCTTCTCTAACTGACTTCCGCTGATTCTCCCACCGCCACTTCACTCGATTCCAACTCCACTCCTTCTCCTTCTGCAATCAAATCCAATCAAAGACTTACTAACCTTCACTCTTAACCCCCAGGTGTCGCTGTCTTCTCGATATTCCGGTTTGGTCTCCTAACCTTACTTCCAACACGTGCCACTTTTTCTCTTCATTTATTTCTCAACTGTCTTTTCCTTTTTCTCGCCTTCACTTCCACTTCACAATCTCAACTTTTCCCACCTTTCTATCCACTTTTCAACACCTTATTCAAACTTTTCTCCTTCAAACACCTCCAAATTCACCCTGGCACCTCTAATACGTCTTTCTCGAGTCCACACAGAACCGGAAGTCTTATAATTTATAATTATATTAATTATATTAATTTAAAGATTATAATAATCATTTTAATATCTTCAATATGAAGAGTTCGCTTTGATGGTAGACCACATAGGTGCACATACCTTCATCACGAATTTCGCTAAAATCGTGAAGCTTTTTGACAGATTCTTGTTAGCAACATAAAGACGCAAAAGGCGAGAGCCGAAAGTCAACCTCCTAGAATGGCATACATCTCCAGGACGTTTATTGGCCAAATCTGCTGGGCATTCACCGGAATCAACAGCTTTACATATCAACAATGACTTGCATATTTCTCAAGGTAGTGTATGGTTGACAGAGTGATAGCTGCATGTTAGAAGGGTGTTTATCAGAGTGGAAGTGTGTGGCGAGAGAGAAGTAAGTATACACAGTAGAGTTTATAAGTAAAGGTAAGGGTAGAGTGAAGACGTTTGGTGAGGAAAGGGAAGATTAGATAAAAAAATCAAGATAGAAAATCGAATATCATTTAGAGGTTAATTTTGGTCGAGGGTGAAGAGAAGGGAAGTGTAAGAGATTTATATTAAAAGTATATAGTATATAAAGTATATAAAGTATATAAGGTATATAAAATTTATAGTAATTTATAGTAAATTTATAGTAAATCTATGGTCGAGAGTGTCAGTCAAGGGCAGGGTGTCTGGGGGAGAATTAGGAAAAGGAGGAGGAAGAAACAGACTAACGAGGAGTCAGGGGAAAACAGTAAGAGAAATCATACTCAGAGTTCTCCGAACTTAGCGGAATTTAAAAGCTTGATTCTGGAGCAGAAGGAAAGAACGGCAAAAGCGAAAGAAATGGGTTCGGAAACGACTAAAGGCAAGCTGAAGAAGATCTTCAGAATGCTAGAAGAGGGGAAAAAAGGAATGGAAGAGCCTAAAGGAGGATTTGAAACGAATGGAAGCAAGGTGGGATCATGAATTAGGGGAAGTAAGGCAAAGATTAAAAGTAGTAGAGAAGGGCATAAAAGAAGCCACAGTAGGGCAAACGGGCGATCGAGGAATAAAGGTAGAAGAATTAGGAAAGGAAATAAGAAATCTAGAAGTAAAGAAACTAGAGGGGCTGGTAAAAAAGGTGGAGGTAGTAGAAAGGGACTTTGAAAACAGAGAAGGAAAGGAAAAGAAAAATAATGTGACAATTGCAGGTCTAGACATAAAGGAAGGCAAGGAAAAGGATGCAGTGGACGATGTTCTCATGAATGTTTTAAGGGTGGAAGTAAAGGTAAATAAAGTATGGAAAATAGGAAGGAAGGGTAAAAAAGTTCTAATAGCCGAAATGGAATCATGGAAGGCACAGCAGGAAGTAATGAAAAATAAGAGTAATCTAGGGGCAAGGAAAGTTTTTATAGATCATTACGTTTGAGGAAAGAGAGGTACAGAGAAAGTTAAGGGAATTAGCTAGAAAACAGAGGCAGAAGTGAAAGGAAGTGAGAAAAGGTTATCAGAAAATCTGAGCACAAGGTGAGTGGTGGACGTCGAATGAAAGTAAAGAAGGCCTGGAGGAAAAAGACACTACTTTTTTAAAGTAAGGAAAGAGGGAGGAGTGGTATGAGGTGGGAAGGGAAGGAAAGGAAAGGGGGAAAGAGTAAGTTGGTAGAGAGGGCAGAAGAAAGTATAAGAATGTTATTTTGGAATGTAGCAGGAATTAAAAATGAAGATGAAGGGTTCTGGTAAGTAGAGAATCGAAAGATAAAGTCTTGAATAAGGAGGGATTGAGGCCTATGGAACTAATAGAAGAGAGGGATTGGTTTGTGATAAATAGAAACGTAAAAGGGGATAAATGAGGGGAATTTATCTTCATAGAAAAGCAGGAGTCATCGGTTATAGATTCAGCGGTAACGAATGCTAAGGGATGGGAAGAGGTATATAAATTTACAGTAGAAGAAGAGAAGGGTTCAGACCACTTGCCAATAAGCGTAGAGTTAAAAACAGGAACAGAGGAAAAAGTCAAAAGTAGGGAAGAGCAAGCAAGTGAGAAAGCATTAGGTCGGAGAAGGCATTGCAAATGTATAAAGAGAAACTCAATGAATAGGAGTTCGTGAAAGAAGATGTAGAACAGATGCGGAGATAATTGAAAGATAAGGTAAAAGAATGTATTCAGAAAAAGGTTATGGAGGGACAAAGAATGTAAAGATAAGAAAAAAGAAGTGAAGAAGGCCTATAAGAAATGGTGGAAGGGAAAGCGGAAAAAGAGGGTTATCTAAGGAACAGAAGAGAATTGAAAGAACTGTGTAAGAAGAAAAATGAGGAAAAGCAGAGAGAGTGGGAGGAGGAAGTAAAGAAAATTAGGTCAGAAGGGGAAGCCTGGACATTTATTAATAGGGTGAGAAAAAAAGGCGGTGGTGTTAGTGAAAGGATAGAATTGAAAGTATGGAGAAAATTTTTCAAAAGTATGTTTAAGGGGTCAGATGAGAGAAAAGTAAATGATTGGAATAGAGAAAATGAGGAGGATGAATAAGGAGAATTAAGGGAGGAGGAAATAGAGACGCAGATAAGGAAGTTGAAGAGGGCGAAAGCGGCAGGCAGGGATGGAATAGAGAATGAAGCTTAACTGTTTAGTGAAGGGATGCCAGAAAGAAAATTAATAGAAGCGATTTAAAAGGCATAGAAGGGAGAAGGATTTCCGCAGGAATGGAGAGAAGGGGGTATTATACCTTTACACAAGGAGGGGGATAAGGAAAAAGTCGAAAATTACTGGTGGATAACGTTGCTAAATTCAGCTTATAAGATCTATGCAATGGTACTGGCTGAGAGGCTAAGGAAAGAAGTAGAAAGGAAAGGAATATTACCAGAAACACAAGCGGGTTTTAGAGCAGGTAGAAGTAGCTTGGACAATATATATGTGAACGGGACAGTTAAAAGGGACCTATCGTCCGAAAACAAGTTTTGGAGAAAACGGCTGTTAAAGTTAACAAGTCGATACTGATGCTCTTGCGAGTTGTCACGGCATAAAACTCGTTACTCGGAGGTTTTCGGGGTCACTGATTACAAATCTGGCATCAGATTTTCAAATTTCGAAATGGCGGATCCAATATGGCGGACGAGGTTTGGAAAAATTCGCCGAATATGCTTGAATCTTGTTACTCGCGGGTTTTTAAGGTCGCCGATCACGAATCTGAAGTCAGTTTTCGAAAATTCAAAATGGCTGATTCAATATGACGGACTTTTTTAAAGTTCATCATATCTGCTTGAAAGTCTTTACTCTTGTATTTTCGGGATCGCTGATTACGAATCCGATGTAAGTAAAATTATTCTAGGGATTTCTTAAAGTTATTTATTACTAAGAATTTATTTATGCACAGTAAAAACAACTGAATATCGATCAGCCTACGAGTGCGACAATGACACCACTGTTATGCATTGTTCCATTACCGTCTCACTTACACTCACGCTTCCCTATCACCGATAGTTAAGTATTCTTACCGTATATTACCAAGCAGTAACTTCAAAAAAAGTGTTTATCAATTTATTCCGTAACCAGCACCATCGTTGTTTTAGAGTTAATTTTGTCATTCATGAAAAAGCTAAGGTGTTAGCTTTTTTAGTTACAATCAAAGAAGAACAAAGCAAAGGTTACATTATTATTATTATTATTATTATTATTATTTATCGGCATTTGGAACTCGAAAGTTCATTGCCTCATCTACCCG
>JBAGKK010501288.1:0-14761 GCA_037177015.1 Euceroptres primus | reverse complement strand
AGAAACGCGTGGCGGTCTCGGGTAGATGAGGCAATGAACTTTCGAGTTCCAAATGCCGATAAATAATAATAAAAAAAATATTTGTCAAAAAATGAAGAGTAAACAGATATAACTTCATAAATTTATTCTGATAAAGAAAAGAACAAATAAGTTTTAGAAAATCGTTATCATAGCGAATTTAAGGTAAACGACCTAGTCATCATGACCTTAGTCTGTGTAATCGAGAAAACATTAATAATTTTAATTTTTTAATTTATTTATTCAATTGAACGGTGGTTTGGAAAAACAGCGTGAACCCTAAAATTTTCGAAATCGTTTTTTTTTGCTAAAAAATTCTCTAAATTCGAGATACTAATGTATCTCGAATTTGGAGATACCGAGTGAAACGGTTTGTTCAAAAAAAAATTGGAAGTAAGTTTTAAAAAAAATTGTTATGCCAAAAGTACCTATCTCGCATTTAATAATAACAAGCTTATTTTCTTTACAATAATTATGTAATTTCCTTGTCATGACTTGTGTGTCAGATTACTTTAAATTAAGTAATTAATGAAATTCAAGAACTAATTATCAACAGTATATTTCGAACAGTAGAGAAACAAAATTAATACCTTATATATGATACTCTTAGAAATTATTACATTTGAAAAATTATTTCTTTATTACACAGTTAAAACATGGGGGGGGGAAATATTTGCGAAAGATTGAGTTAGGTTGTTATGGCACTTTTTGAACTTTGAATCTTTTTTTCTAGGAGCAGAATCCAGATTTAAAAATAATCTTTTCGCGGTTCGATTCAGATTCCCGGTAATTTGAGAGCGGGCTTTTGTTTTGTTTGTTTATTTATTTATTATTTTTATATATTTATTAAATATAAAAATAGTGTTTTGGGAAAGTTTTTTGTTCCTTCTGAAAAATTTGATTTCCTTGAGCCTAAACACTAGGGTGTCCTAAAAAAACTCAATGTTTTCTTTTTAATGACGCACCCCCTAAACTTGTTCTATTTGGTGAAAAAATAAATGCATATTTTTCTTTTCTTTTTAGAATAATTTTAAACCGTAGTCCTTTGGCCTTAAACTTTCCGAAAATAATTAAAATGATTAATTAATGTTAATTTTCGTAAATATAATATTTGTTTGCCAGGGAATACAACTGATGGTACCATACGTTCAGGACAAATATTTTTGACCCAATTAGACCAAAAGTACTACCCGAAAAACTACCCTTTATAGAGGTTAAAATATTATATTGGTAAAATAAATATAATATTTTAACCTCTATAAAGGGTAGTTTTTAACGCTTAGGGGTAGTATTTTTGGTGTAGTTGGGTTAAATTTTTTCTTGAACGTATGGTACCATCAGTTGTATTTCCTGGCAAACAATTATTATATTTACGAAAATTAACATTAATTAATCATTTTAATAATTTTGGAACAATTTAAGGCCCCAGGACCACAGTTTAAAATTATTTTAAAAAGAAAAGAAAAATACGCAATTATTTTTTCACCAAATAGAACAAGTTTAGGGGGCGCGTCATAAAAAAAACATTGAGTTTTTTTAGGACACTCTACTAAACACCCTTCAATTCCAGTTACTTTTTAATACGAAACATTAATTTATATTATTCAAAAATTATCAGATCATCTACACCTTTTATCCCAGGTGAAAAAATTATGCATAATCTATGCATAATTTTAGTTTTAGTTTTAGTAGTCACTATGCCAAAAATTATGCATAAATTGTGCATATTCAATAAATCTGAAGGTATCAAAATGTTTGAAACAATTGAAAATTAGTTGTCATTTGTTTGCAACATTTTATGCATAATGTTTTGCATAGTGACTACTCATAGTTCATTATGCATAGATTATGCATAATTTTTCCACCTGGGACAGTTTTTTTCTCACTAATTCCTCAAATATATTGTTTCTCTGGAGAATTCGAAACGCATTATATTAAATTCGAATATATTCGTTGAACCAAATGGTTGGGATGAACTGATTGATATTAAGGATAAAAATGGAGGGTGAAGGGCAGAAAAATCAATTTAAGCGCGCGTTAATCCGCGAATCGCGTTTGGATGCACAATGCATCGTCCACTGAATCGGGGATCGTATTTATTGCATCTACGAAATGTTGCAATTGAGTGATACAGCTATAGATCGATGCTAGGGCAGTAAATTAGATCAGGTGAAGAGGATTGCAACAGCCGCACGAGTACACATCTTCACTCCCAGCTGCGAGGGTTTCCAGCTCACTCACATTCTAGGAATCTAAACGGAGTGAAATTCCTCACCCGGTCTCGAATGGCCTTATGCCAAATATACTTGGCCAATACTCACGCATTCTTCTATATTTCTTAAACTTTTTTCTATATACGAGAAAAATTTTTAATACTTAAACTAGACGTGAATACCGTGACGGAAGACCGAAAATCCAATGCGTGAATAAGAATTTTATAGAGTTTCTTCACTACTCCTCACTTTTTCCGGACGATGCACCGCTTTCGGAATCACAACCACTTGAGCAACCTGAATATCAATAAAGATCGAGTCGGTGTGACAGTTCGCATTATGCACACCAGAACTGAAATCAGATTAGATGCGCCTCCTTGAATGACTGCGAAATCGAGTCTGTGAATCGCCTCCATCAAATTAAATCATTCTTTGATAGAATCGCACCCTTGGAACTAGAATTTTGTAATAAAATCAGTGCTTCATTCCAATTATTTATATATTTAAAAATAAATTTAAATAAATTTCAAAACAGTATCATTTAACTTAGTAGGTACTTGTTTTTAGTACACTAGTCTTGAATGAATGTTTTATTTTTACTGTCATGAAAGCACATGTTCAACACACGTAGAACAACAAAAAATGAACATCTAATAGTGGTTTTGATTTAAAGACAAGACCAACATCAATGTGAAAATAATTACAAAATTGCAAATAGATGAATGTTCAGCACGACTCGACTCAAGCATACAGATTCATATTTCGTGCACTTGCATATGAACCCTTTTAACTGATCTCTCTCGATTAGCACCTTTCACAACGCGCGTTTACTCTTCGTCAAACGATAGTTGTATAATATGGTTTAAGAATAATGAAGCAAAGCGAATCGTGAGATGAGACTCACGTAATAGACAAGCTCAATACATTGTCCTCTAAACCACTTCTAAGCGTCAGGAAACTAGCAAAGTAGTTTTGATGTGCAATGCTACACCCACACTAATAAAGCAGGTTATTATATCCCTCGAACATAAACTGCATAATTTGAGCAATTTCTATTATCCACATTCAAACTTTTTTTACAAATTTGTAATCTCCGTACAATTACACATTTTTGAAAGAAGACGTTGAATACTTGGGAGACTACTTCTTCAAGTGAATGCAAAAGAAAACTAGACTCGTATTCCTGTTGTGCAAATTCAAGGACAAGAGTGCTATTTTCATCCTGAGAATAATAGACGAATGACACTCGATTGTAGAATAGTTGTTACATAAATATAAGAATATATTGAAAAGAGTGCATTGTAATCATGGTGAACAATTTTAAAAAATAGATGTGGTGAGGTGAGCGAGATTTGCGGTTCCAGGATCCAGTCCACCATAATGGAAATGAGGTAAATTAAGGTTGGATTGTGAATGAAAGCAAGCATGGTATCTGCGAGCCAAATTGAAACAAGGTTCGTAATTACGAAGTGGAGACATCCCTTTACTATATATCTTTATGAAAGCGAACTTACAATAAAATTGTGATGCAAGCACCTTACCCTGACTTAACCAACGTCCCACATTACCTCGAGCTATATCCTGCACGAGTTCGCTGATTGCACAAATCCACCATATGGGAGAAAATATATATACCTACACGCTTTCTTTTGGATTTTTCACAATTACATCGCTTGAGCAAATACGGGCATCGCTAAAGTTGGGATGGTTTGTGCTGTTACCGACTGACATTGCTAAATTCATTTTATTTCAGATTCATTCGAAGAAAGGTGAAAGGACGTTTGTAAGATGCAGACGCTGCCGTTTACGTATCGCTTATACGCCTATGTCATTCTAAGTATATGCCTAAGACTCCTACTTCTCACGACAAGCCACTCATTTATCATAATTACGTCTCGAGGCGATGTTACACATTTCGCTTTTTCACGCTCAAACTTTGCCATTTCCTCACTTGTAAATCACCCTTTTATGTACTTTGTGTGATCTTAACTTCTTGCATTAATGAGACGCAGTACAGTCATGTACTCCAAGTTAATTCTTGATGAGATTTAATTAGGCGAGATAATAATGCATTCCAAACAACAAACATCGTGAATATTTCGCTGGTTACGTAGTCTCAAATTTCAGAAATTTAATTTAGTTAAAAAGTATATTCCTTCCTCTCCCATAGTTAAATTCATATGTTCATCATATGAACACCAATACTGAAAAAAAAATGGTTAGTTGGGACAACTACTTTGGTTGGTAACATATGCCTCTGCTACTTTATTAGTTGGGACAACTATTTTAGTAGAAGGCGTAACTATTCAGTTTATTGCAATAGCAATTTTAAGTATACGAGAACACATATAACTGAGCACAACTAGAAAATGGCTAACAAGAAAATGGCTGACCGTGATTTTCACTCGCTGTCAAATACGACTAAATTTTCTCCCGCCAGGCGGCGCGTTGTTAGGGTTCCATAGGTAACTAAAGAGTTAAAAAAGTGTACGAAAAGTCCGTAGCGTGTGAAAAAAGTATGCGAAAAAAGTTGAGCATGCGCAGAATTTGTTTTTCGTATACCTAACCAAAAAGCGCCACTTCTCGTATACTTTCCATGGACAAAAATGCGGACTTTTTGTGCATGTGTTACAAAAAAACAATTATCTTTTATCTAAATTGCCCAAGAGAAAAAAAGTGTTACCAACAATTACCCATCAAACATTAATTATTCCATTTCTATTCAATCTATACGTTTTTCTACTAATTTCAAATTATTTATACCTGCACTGAGAAAAAAGTACTTTTGAATTTATAGCAGATGCTATAGATTTCAAATAATATGCTCTGGAATTTATAGCTTCGCTGTTGAATCAAAATCTACTACGTTTGAATCAAAGCTGACCGCTTTTGAATCAACAGTGATATTTCAAATTCTATAGAATATTATTTTAAATCAATAGCATTTGCTTTTGGCAGATCGCCATAGCATATGCTATAGATTCAACAAAATTTTTTTCTCAGTGTGTTATGTTTCTATAAAATTTTTTTTGTATTTGAGTTATTTATTTATATTTTATATTATATTTTTTCGCTTGAAGTAGTCCTTTTATATGAATATAAACTTCTCATAGAAAAATAACGAGCTTTTCGTCACAGAAATTCGTCTATAGAAAAGTCGCTTTTTTTATATAATGGACCTTACAAAGTTACAGAAAAAACTAAGGATATTTACAGTTAATCTTTTGCATTTCAAAGTGTGTGAAAAAATGTCGACAATTTTAACATCGACATTTAATGGACTTGAAAAGTAGAGTGAAGTCTCTTCGTAAGTTCGAAAACGTGACATGTTCGCAGAAATTAGGACAATTGAGGACTAATATTCCAAAACGGACTAAATGGCATTTATGCTAGACGTAATTCCTGAATTACAATTCAAAGAATGTGATTCAAGAGTTCAATGGCACTTATTTTCATTGTATGGTGCAAGAAAGAAAAATTGGAATAAAAAAGGTATAGTATTTCAGATGCTTTTTCAAATTAAAATTTGCACTCTATTTTTGTAATATCTTCTTTTAGAATTAACAAAATGACTTCTTCCTGGACTCATTTTATGCATATAATATTGATAGCTTTCAACCACTATGGAGAAAAAGTTTTATCTCCATATTATTAAAATTACGAGAATTTAATTAATCAGCGGAAAAACAGGTGGTCCCTCAATTATGACCGGTAGTGAATTTAATATCTTTATACTCTCAGAGCAGAATTTAGGAAGAAATTAAAATTGATACTTTATAAGATGAGTTTTCTACCTAGAGTGGTGTATTAATTATTTCCTACGTAACTTAATTTTAAATCTAATACAGAAAAAATACTGAAATCAAAAAAATGTCTAGTCAAGTTAACCAGAATTCTGATTAAATATGTCCTTACTATTTTTTCTGGTTAAATTAATCAGAATTCTCAGTGTTTTAACTAGAATTTCTAGTTACTTCAAACAAAATTCTGGTTACTTTAACCAGAATTCTAGTTACTGTAACCAGAAAAAAATAGGAAGGGCATATTTAACCAGAATTTTCCTAGTTATTTTTTTTTAGTGTGGTGTTGGTCTGAACTGACATTCGTGACAAAAATTTTTAAAACAAACTTGTACGTTACTTCGGTGCAGCGTGACTTTATCACGTTAACTGGGATGAAACAAAAACTCTGAAGGAAGTGAAATAAGTGAAACAAACTTGAAACTTTGCTGTTTTTTGTGAAGTCTCGTAAAGCCTCAAAATAAAAATAGTTTCCGGAAGTATAAAAATTTGATATGATTTTTATGAGTACATTTGCAAGTTTCTAATCAGGATAATTGGTGATTCTCGCTAAATTTGAAGGTAAGAAACCCAAGATACACACAAAAAAATATTTGGTTATTCTAACCAGAATTCCGGTTAGGCTAATTCTTTTCCGGTTGTTTTAACCAGAATTCTATTTGGAATTACCAGAATTTTTAGTAAATTTGAAAAATAACCAGGAACTCTGTTTCAAATAACCATAATTCTGATTAAGATAACCGGAAAAGAATGTTGAGTAGAGCCTAACTAGAATTCTGGTTAGAATAACCGGATATTCTTCTGAGTCCAGTATAGAACGAAATCTACTAAAATTCTTAAATAAAAAAATTGACTAAAATATACTTAAACGTAATAAAATGTATACAAGTACACTACTGACGAATGACGAAAAATGTTTGTATTAATTATAGGTGCGCCTTTCGTCAGAATGAATTCTCAGTGCAAATTGGTACCTTTTTGGCCACACTTAGAACATTGAATTTTTCGAAATTAAGTTTAATTTAAGAAGAAATTTAAGCTCCTAAGCTTTCTTCAAATATAGGATTTCTCGAAACCGAAATGATTCAGTTGGTTTTAAAATGAAATCCATCTACAATAATGTTCGAATTTTCGATTGAATCGAATTTCAGAAATTCGATCGCTATTTCAGATGGATTTCATTTAAAAGCTAACGGAATGATTTTGGTTTCAAGAAATCTTACACTCGAAGTGATTTAAGTTACTTCGATTTCTTCTTAAATTAAACTCAATTTCGAAAAATTCAATGTTTTAAGCATGGTCAAAAAAGTACCATTTTGCATTGAAAATTCGATATGACAAACTGCAGACCTCTAGTATTAATTAATATAAATGCAAACAGCATCTAGGACTTAAAATTCCCAACTTTTTGGTAATCACCCTTATGCATCTTATGAAGAACAGGCAGCCGCATATTCTCTGACATAACAGTATGATTTTTTTTACACTTTTATGAAAGATTCTTTTATGTGCAGGAGTTCCTCTCGAATATGAGGAGGAAAGCTTTTGCTACTCGTAGAGTGGATGAGAATCGTTATCTGTGGGATGCACCACAAAACTCGTTGGAGAGTTCGTTTGCTTGAACCCCACTCTACACCCGCCATCTTGCCACCGTCACCAATAGATGCACTGCCGTGACACAGTTATACCGATCTTCGTTGTAAATCTTTCCGAGTTGCACTAAATCCATGATCTCGAATCACGGATGGACTTAGGGATATATAAAGCGGATTAGAGCTCCGGCTTTGTCATTCCCTCAACACCACTCAGTGGTGAGGACCTAGTCTTATCATACGCGGAATTATCGAGCACCTTCTGCCGCGAGGGAGTCTTTTCTAAGTTTTTCCCGTTTTCCCTGCCAATCAGGCGAAAACAAAGAGCTTCTAATAACACCTCTGCACGAGCACCGTAGCATCTTAGACATCATGTTTAAGGTAAGAATTTGAAGGGGTGCTGAGCTAGTCTCTCAGGCCTTTTAAGCGTATTCAACCCCAGGCTCTGCATGTGCAAAGGACATTGTTATGCGAAGCAAGTGCGAATTATTGACGGGACGAGTTAAGGGTCGTGCGTGCCCTTCTCAACTGCAAAATGTTCTCTACGGTTAGACTTGTCCACTCTAGAGAGGGTATTTCACTGGAATTGGCTTTGGACGGTGTCAAGTGACATACAGTTTAACATTTTTTTTTTTGTGTCTTTACTTGTGAAGAATACCTATTTCAGGATGTACAGTAGGGTGCTATAAAAAAGCATTGCAAAATTGTTTTGAAATTTTCAGGCTCTCACACGCCAGATTTGTTCAAATCCCAATAAAAGTAAACACGTATTATTTTATTTTAAAATTAATTGCAGGGATCACAGTGGTTGAGTAGTTTAATTTTAGGGAAAATGGGGGGAAATATTTTCGAAAAAAGGAGATTTCTTTAAAGAAAGGAGAAATTTTTTTATTAAAAATATCAGGGGAATGAATCAATATTAATATATGGAATGTTTTTAGAAGCAGGGAAAAAACCAAAATTAATTTCAATGCATTTTGCAAGAGGCAGCAATACATTTCTTAAAAAAAATTAGTTTGAGTCAAAATGATTTATCTGATAATAATTATTTGGAATTTTGTATTTTTTCTTTAATCTTACTAAACATTCGTAATTTTTATCCAGTATTGACGAACAGTAGCTCCCTTTGTTCATTAGAACATTCTCTACAATTCTGTTCGTTGAATTTTATTAAAAATAATTTGTTTATGATTTATTAAATAAACAAATTTTGTACAGTCTATAGTTTCTAAACAAATTATTTTTAATAAAATTCAACGAACAGAATTATAGAAAATATTCCAGTGAACAAAATGAGCTATTGTTATTGTTCATTCAAATTGGATGAAAATTACGAATATTTAGTAATATTAAAAAAAATATAAAATGAGAAATAAAGATTTTTTTAAATAATTAATTTTGAACCAAACTAATTTTTCCTAAGAAATGTATTACTGCCTCTTCCAAAATGCATTGAAATTAATTTTGTTTCTTTTTTTCCTGCTTGTATAAACCGTTCTTCAGAGGGGTTAAGCATCCTTAACTATGAGATATCTTCTTCTTAACTGAAAAAAGAATCAAAAATAATTTTTTAATAATAGCTTTGAAAATTCTACGCTTACAGCATAGAAATTAATTTATTGTTTAACTTTAAAAAAAGTAGCTGAAACGTATTTTAAATCTGAGTAAATTTGATGAAATAATGAGTGAATAGAACATTGTAAATAAAGTAAATGAACAGTTTTTTAAATTGCAATAGAAAATTTTTAAACCATATTCAAAACATTATTTTAAAATAATAACAAAATTTATTATTGATAGTTGACAGCAATCGCCATTTTCCAATGTAATAAATTTCTATTTATGATAATTCTTGAAAGAAAAACTTGAAAAACTTCGAAAACAAGGGAAAAAGTGGGAAATATTTCAATTTAAGGGATTTTAGGGAATTTTGAGAAAAATAGGGGGAAAGGGGGGAATAGGGGACTGACTGTGTTCCATGCTTTTCTTGAGAAATAATCGCTGAATACGGATCAATAATTACTTTTTGAATAAGCCACTTTTATAGGGTCCCGAAAAAATCCCATAAGTACAAAAATGAGATATCGCGTATTTTTGGCATTTTAACTAATTTTTTGCAGTTTTATTTCATAATTTGTTTTTAATACGTAGGATATTAATTTTTTAACATATTTTGACGTTTTAAAAATTGTTTAAACAATTTATTACTGTTTATAACTACCTTTTCTTAGAATAAAGCTAGAAAATTGCGGTTTTTTCTACATTCGTTAACTTTTGTTTGACTTTTTACTTATCAACAAATAATAATAGTTTGAAAAATGATTTTTTTATGTTTATTGGTAAAAATAAACATAAAAAAATCATTTTTCAAACTGAAAATTATTGTCAATCATTATACTTATTTTAGAATTAATCCAGGAACTTTCAGTTTCTTCTAAAATTTCTAACTTTTCTTCGGCTTCTTAGTTATAAACAAATAATAAATAAACACCAACAAAAATCATTATTTAAAAAGTATTCCATTTTTTCTGAATTAAGAATTTTTATTATTTAAACAATGATCCTTGGGGATTTTTAATTATTTGATTATTTATAAATAAAAACCCGAAATTTTCAAAATTTTAGAAAAAACCGCCAATTCCTGGATTATTCCTCAAAAAAAGTATAATAATAGACTATAATATATGCACTCGCACCCCGGTTTCTTTAGCACCGGTATACCGCTTCCAGGAATTTTTGTCATGGGTGAGGGGTCCAAGAGGACGAGAAAGCTGAGCTCGGAGCTCAGCGGAGTTGCGCAGGTACTGTAGTAACAAAGTGCGCAGTAGTCTAAGCGGATAATTCCGTCGGTACGCATCAGTTCGCTTTCAGTGTTTTGGTTATGCTTTATATATAATAATTCATAAATAATAACTAAATAAAATTTAACAGTAAAGTAAACGTTAAATTAAACCTATATTTAAAAAATATTTTTCACTCGTGACAAAAATCAAATAGAAATAGTTCATACGGCCCTGACTTTTTTACGTTTAGATTAAATTTTATTTTTGTGGATGTTGAAAATGATTTTTGTGGATGTTTATTAGTTATTATTTGTTGATAATTAAAGAGTCATATTCAGCGATTAATTCTCAAGAAAATCGTGTCAGATGCAGTAAGATACATTTAATATTAACGATTCTATCGTAAATTTACAAAAACATATTTTTTCCCAATGGGAAATACACGTAAAACTTTATGGGCTTTGAACAACCCCTAAATATCAATTGACTTCAAAATAAAAAAACTCGATTTTACTTTTTTTAAGATTCAAACAAATCTAGGGGGGAAGTGGGAGCATGAAATTTCAACAAAAAAATTTGGACGACCCTAATACCTAAGAGCATATAAATTAGGTTCTGGAGATAGCAATTTCAATGTGTTGTATTCCTGGTTTGACGTTAAAATTGGCAGAAATTTCCCTTTTTCCTCTTGGGGCATCAAAGTAGAAACTATTTTAGACCCTACGTTGACGCTCCAGACCCTACATGATATTATAATGAAAAATATATCGTGTCGGATAAACAAGGGTCTTCAAGTATTTTATTGCATTATGAAAATACTTGTGTTCATTTTATACAATTTAAGACTTAAATTGCACAAGTATTTAAACCTAATAACTCAAATATTCAAAACTTTTTTTAAAAAATATTATGTAGGATCTGAAGCGCCAAAGTAGGATATAAAATAGGCCCTACTTTGACGCTCCAAGTGGAAAAAAGGTAAATTTCTGTCAATTTTGGCGTCAAATTAGAGCCCAAAATTACATTGAAATTGCTATCCATTCAGTACCTACTTTACTGCTCTTAGACCCTATCTAAGTTAGAAGTTGTAGCTTCAAAGTAGGGCCTAAATTTCGACTCGGGTACACTTCAAAAGAAATTGGTTAGATTTTGAATTTGAATTTATTTTGGAGAAAATATACTTTTTATGGAGTCCTTAAAATTAAATAAATTTTTTGTCAGCATTTGTAAACTTTTCCACGTTAAACATGTACCTCTGAAAATATTGATAAGACCTTTGGTTTAATGGATTCATTTTTTTACACAGGTTATAAAGGAAATCTGTATTTCGTATAAGTACCTGCTACTTTTCCAAATTTAAATTAAACCTCTTAAATGTCTTCCTATCAGGTTACATTTAACGGCGTCTGCATATTATATTACAAAATCCAATTAGATTCTGAAAAGTGCCAGGTGACGAATTCGAGATGCAAATATAGTGATTCAATTTGAAACGGTAGTTTCATAAAAATAAGAATTTGAATTACAAGTCGAAGAAAAAGTCTGAAATTCAAGTTAGAAAGTTTGTACTATCTTAGCATTTATTTGTAAGAAATAAATATGTACTTTTCTGTAACGTTTTCTAATTGGGTCTAAAAATAATAATATACTGTTTTGTAGAATTGCAATTCTCCGTATAATACTGATACTCATAACATCTTACTAAAATGATAATTTAGAAATATCAACTTTAATTATTAAAGTCTGTATAGGTTATAATAATTTTGACCATGTAATATTTGATTTAAATTAAAAATGAGAATGTAATACATTGTAGAAGTAATTACAAAAAATACAATTTGATTCGAGTAGTTATCAAGTTATCCATCGATTACTAATTTCCATCGAATGAACGTTTGAATGTCTATGCATAGACAGCTATCACTGCGAATCGAAGGTAACCGATGAATATGTCAGTGAATTAAAAGATGCGCATATATATACTTTTATCGATTATGCGGTTTAGCCAATGATTAATGAACTTCGTGCTTATTGCTTCCATCGATTACAGTTGCGGAATATGAAGCTCCCGATTTTACTGAAAATATGACACGAATTATTAATTAAACATTATTAACCACGCCTTTCATCTAAAATTAATTTCAATATGTAAAATGTAAATCTGGGAAAATTATCAGATTTCGATATTACGGAGTGGAATTATTAACGGAACGCTCTACGCAAATTTTATATTTAAAATCTTATTTCAGGAGTTTAGCAAATATTCAAAATCGTATGAAAACAACTGAAATGTTTAAACATTTCATCAGTGATTTAAAATTTACTCAATATCCTCAATTTCTTTATAATTATCTGTCTATTTCCTTTCACATAAAATGCAGAAATATAAACTTTACAAAAAAATTTATAATTTAGACAAAATTTTCTAAAGTAAGCAACTGTTTCAAAATATAATTTAAGTGAAAAACAAATAAAACGCAATTAGCATGAATCCATTTCTTTAAACAAAGTGTCTATTCGTACAGGAATTCTAACCAGACAAAGAGAACTCCACCAGCTTTATGTTTTCCCTCAGCCAATCGCGTTTGCAAGATTTTTGCTAACCGTACAAAAATTCTGTACGACTAGATGCAGCCTTCTTTAAAAGCCAATCACTGACTTATTAATAATTTGCATAAAATAATAATGATATTTTTTAAAAATAAATTTAATTAACCAAATTATTTTATTTACAGCTGACGGTAGCTCTGGCGGTTGTGGCCCTGGCCCTTGCAAGACCAGAACCGCCTGTAAATTCATATTTGCCACCAGGAGGAGGCAGGGGGAATGGAGGAGGATCAAATGGTGGTGGTCCATCAAGCCAGTATGGCCCACCCGGTTTTGGAGGAGGCAATGGTGGATCTGGTGGAAATTTTGGAGGTAGTGCTGGAGCATCCGGAGGAAGACCTTCGGATAGTTATGGACCACCTGGAATCGGAGGAGGAAGTGGTGGTGTGTTTACTATTTTCTATATTCTCAATTTTTTAACTCCAGTATAAATTATTCAGTTGGATTTGAAATTACATTAAATTAAATTCGGTTTGCGATCCGCGTTATTTCAGATGGATTTAATATTAAAACCAATTGAATAATTTCGATTTAGAAAAATCCTACATTCGAATTTGAGTTGCTTGGATTCCATCTTGAATTAAATTCAATTTCGAAAAATCCAATGTTCTAAGCGTGACTGAGAAGGTACCAATTTGCAGTGAAAATTCGAACTGATTACTGCACAGCTCTAAGTTTGAATTATGTAGTGTAAACTAATTAAAATGAAGGAAAAATGAACTAAAATAGAGAAAAAGCTTAGAAAAAATTTTTCTCAACAGAATAAATTTTTAAAATACAATACGTATATTTTAGAAATATTTTGCCGTTGGAAATACACATGAAAAACACACATGAAAAGTCAGGTCTGGAATTTTCAAAAATTTAATTTCTTATCCAGGGCTGTTACAAGATTCTCAATAATTGTAAATTTCTCAATAACTGTAAATACCCGTTTTTCAAGATTCCAAAAATTCTCATAATTTTGAAACAGCATAATTCTGAAATATAGCATGAGAATTAATGCATTAAGGGAGTATTTTGGTCTAGAGGAGGATTTTTAAACCTCTTTATAGAAATTGGTAAGCATAAGTACTAATAGATATTTTACCATAGTTCTTTTTCCTACTTTCTTATTAATAGTTAAAGAAACTTTAAAGAATAAAAAGACTTACAGTAGGCCTCAGAGAAAATCTGACTTCAATCGGCGTCCACGATTCAAACTGTTCTGCTTACCTGAAACATAGAATGAAAAATTTATTAATTATTATTATAATTGTAGCTAATGCACTAAACTTTAAAAACCGAAAAAAAGTTAAAATCTCCCAAATTGGCGACTTTTAAAAATAATCGTGAAAAACACTTTTATCTATTACGACTGTTTATCTTCATAAACTTTTATTAAAAGTATTATTCAATTTATACCATTAATTATCGCCTCAATGTCTACTGAACTCAACAGGGATCGGAACCCCTACACTTAGAAAAATATCCGGTTATTGTAACCAGAATTCTAGTTAGGCTATACTTTACATTCCTTTCTGGTTATCTTAATCAGAATTTTGTTTATTCTAAACAGATTTTTTGGTTAATTTTGAAAATTACTAAAAATGCTGATAATCGAAACAGAATTCTGGTTAAAACAACCGGAAAATAATGTTAAGTAGAGCCAGTGGCGTAGATAGCTTTTTATGATGGGGGGGGGGGATATAATTTGACAATATCTTTTTTTTACATTCAAGTTATTCTTATTGCTTTTCTTTTTCCAT
>JBAGKK010501277.1:0-14762 GCA_037177015.1 Euceroptres primus | reverse complement strand
TGTAACTGTATCTAGATACTTTTTTAAAAAAGGAACTGTATCTGTAACTAGATACTTTTTTAAAAAAGGAACTGTAATTGTATCTAGATACTTTTAATAGAGTAACTTACCCAACACTGTTTCAAACCCAATTATCTGAAAAACTTTAAAGACGGAAACATTGTACTATGAAAACTATATAATTTAAAAATGACTATTTGACTTTCAACTACAATTCAAGTTTTTTTTTTGAAAAATCTTAAAAAGAAAGTATTAAACTTGATGAAATTATCTAGGAGGGATCTAATATTACTGAGGGAGGATTTCGAATTTCGAAGAGCAGACAGGTCGAGGCAGGACCGAAACTACCGTACCAGCTAATTAGGACTGGATTGGACCTCACCCCTTTCTCCACCTTCCACATTCTTCAACCTTCTCAGCTTCCCTTTTCCCTGTATTTTCTCTCTTCTTGTCTCATGGACCGTCGGGCTACCAGATCTCACCTTCCTTATACTACTTCTCCGACTCGCAATGCCCGCATCGACGTCGACTCCGTCGCTAGTCTCTGTAATTGTATAATTTACTCGTCAATTTGCTCCGCGGTTAATTTGTATAATTTTGCTGCTGGCCGTACGTAAATTCGACATGCAAGAGGTGAAAGAGTCTTGCGTGTATTGTTGAGACCTTGGGTAAGAAATGGCAAGAAAACGGCACGTTAACGACGCCCAGAGTACATGCACTCGAGAAAATGTTTGAATTTTAGTGTCTCGTATTTTCTCAAAGAGTCTATTTATTATTCACTCAGAAACGGTAGATCTACTCGAAACAAACTCAGACTTCAATGATACACTTTTCTACTATTTAATTGAAAAGAACATCATATAAAATATTTACATACTATTTAATTATTTTGTATACTACTTTCTCTTTTTCAAAGTGGATAGTTTATTTATTTTCTTTCATTTTAGATTCAAACTCACACTGAAATTTATGTTCTTTATCAGGAAATATGGGTGTCATAAAAGCAATTTTTTACCGTATTTTTATTTTATTTTTCATTTTTCTTTAAACGTAAATAAAATAAAATAATAAATCTGTTTCTTGACATGCTTTTTAAATTAAAAGACTTATAAATAAAACATTAATTCTTAATACAGTTTTGAAAGTTTATTTCAAGTCGTCTACACAAGAAAAGGCTGAAGATATTTTTGCGGAGTTTTCCGTACAACTAGCATACAGCACAAAGGGGGGACAGGCTATTGTTACGCAAAATTCCGTAACAGAAGCCTTGACCAATATTATGTTTTGTGCTAGTTGTACGGAAATTTCCGTAATACTAGACACTGCCAAAAGCAAATTCGTCATGCCAAACAAGATTCTTTCTATTTTCTAGTTTCTGCTTAAAAATTGTTTTTTACTAATTAATAACCTCTTTGAATTACAAATTTGTTGTGCACTTTTATTTAAACATAATTTTCAAACGTTAACTGGGAATTGAAAATATCAACGTGTTTATACAAAATATTCTATACAATATTTTTCGTTTATCTTTAATTGTAAATTAAATTAAATATCAACCTGTTTTTCCCCTTTTTCACTTAAAAATCTTATAAATAAAACAATAATAAATTCCTTTTTAGATTTAAACACTTTCAAATTAGAAAATTTTTTTAACTCAAACCTTTCTAAATTCGAATGTTCCTCTTCTTTGAAGTTCAAAGTGAGTAATAATTTAATTTTCCTTCATTTTGGATTTGAATTGAAGCTGAAATTAAATTAAAGATTAAATTTAGAAACTATGGATTGCATCATTTAGAACTAATTTTTTTGTTAGATATTTCATTTATAAACTACAGGTATGTATGTTAAATAAAATATTAATTAAAAAATATCAGTTTCTGGATATTCCCTTTAAATTACAATTTTTTGTATACCTATACCACCACCGGTAATTATCGGTACGGCTGTTTTTTCAAAAGATGCTAAAGTGCTATAATTTTTGTAATATTACATTAAAAAAATTTTCCCCATAAAAGAATAAAAGCTAATAAAATTCTGCGTTGAACAATCCTAAGTTGAAAGCAATGTGTCAATACTATAAAAAGATATGGCCAAAAAATTTTTCAAAGTTTAAAATTCATTTCAAAAGGTAAATGTTCGTGGAATTTTGGTTACCTATTAATATATTTCTGCAATTTTTCCCCTAGGAGCAATTTTTCCCCCCTCAGAAAAAAATTTTGTTGATTCAAAAAAATCGTTCAGTTTATTTAAACAAAAATGTTGGTTGAACTAACCGAATTTTGGTTGAACCAACCAAATTTTGGTTGAATCAACCAAATGTTTTGATGGTTTAATCAAATCTTTGGTTGTATGTACTGAATGCTGTATGTACAAATTATTTATTTTTGGATAAATCAATCAAAACTTTTGGTTGGGTCAACCAAAATTTTAATTGTCCATATAACAAGCAAATTCTTTAGTTGAGCCAACCAAAATTTAATTGGTTCAACCAAAGATTTTTCTGAGTGCAGAAGATTCTAAATACTTATAATATTTTTTGCTACAAGAATTTTAGTTTATTTTTAAAAAAAACAAATTTTTATAAAACAGTTTTCATTTACGAAAAAAATTAAATGGTTTTTTTATCTTAAAAAATAGAGTATATTCACTTCAAATTCAATGTTATAATAATTAATTATTGATCAAATAATTAATAATAAGTATTATTGTTTATCATTATTATTATTCAAATTTATTATTGTTTAGTTTAGGTTTGAATAAATAAAAATGGAGGAAATGTGAGACATTTTTGAAACAATGTTTCTAGAACAATGAAATCCTTTATGAAGTACATGTACTTGAGACATTTAAGAGCAATCTTTTTGTAAAAGGGTGTAAACATTGTTCGCTGTCAACCCTTGTCTGGTGCTCTAATTAAAATGCGTCTGCTTCTGCATCAATGACTTCTCCATTCCACTTGGTCCTTTTTTTCCAACGGTCGTTTTTTCCCCGTCGGACATTCGCTTTTGTAATCTGCCACCGACACTCGACTGCCATAATTTTTCAAGTCTCGTTAAATTTAAAAAACGGTCAAGGAACTTTTCAATGTCAAGAAATTTTTATATTATTTTTCCATATTAGGTGATTTCAATTTTCAAAGTGAACTTCAAAAAAGAACTTTTAATTCTCCTTTAATTGGAATTTTGTTCTTTCTTCGAACTTTTATTTTACTCTGCATAGACTACGTAAAAAAGTTATCCAGTATTTATTTTAAAAAATATAAAACATAACTAGTTTATATTTATATATTATATTGTATTTTCATATTATATTATATTTATATATTTTATATTTAGATTATATTTCCCAATTTGCGGAGTGGTGATTCTTATTTCAGTTTTTATTTGAAGTTACTTTTGCAAATTGTGGAATATTTATTTTTTTGTATTTTCTAAATCTGAATTAGTTAAAAGTGAAAGACTAATTTACTGAAATATCAACTTATTATTATGTACTTTTATGACACTATTTTTTTCAGTAGTTTTCATAATTTTCACTAAAGTTTTAGTCAAAAATGACTAATAATTACTATAAGAAATTTTCACGAAAGTAAATTAGAGGCTCACTTTTCACTAATTCAGATTTAGAGAGTTAGGTTTTGGAAACTTAAAAAAGAAACTTGATCTTAGAATTTATGACACTTTTTCGTTAATAATTCAAAAATATGTGTCAACAAAATATGGGTACTCGTGATTCTTATTGTAGTTATGTAGTTATTACGAGGTTTTAAGAATCAGAATCGATGTTTTTTCTGCAAGTCTCGATGCCGTAAAGATATTCTGGATATGGAGAGCGAGGGATGGGGCGCACCTTTGTAGGACACCATTTTGTCTGGTTTTTACTCCCCTTCACCTCGGGCGGAGTGTATATAATTCATTTCCCTATGCTCCCACGGGAATTAGGATCAGAACGTGAGTTGACAAAGGCGTGGGATGTTCCTCCCAGATACGAGATTGTAAATAACATTATTTTACAAAGTTCGAAACCTTTTCGCTGTCCCCTAAACATCCCAATCCTCATCTCTTGTCTTCCCAAAATTTATACATTTCTCTAAATAAAGGAAGGAGCAACATCAACTTATTTTCAGTCGAAAGAGTTTCTTCTATTTATAACTTTTCTTTTTTTATCTGGAAAATAAAAGATAAAGGTACAAATCCATCATTAAATTTAATGAGGAATTTACTAGAATAATATTTTATGATAATTGAATTTACTAAATGAACGAAATGAAGTGACAGAAATGTACTATATTTTTTTCCTTTTAATCAACGATGCATTTTAAAAAATGTTTTGTAATTTATTTACTCGTTTATAATGTTGGATGTTCATTTTGACTTTAGGGTTGGAATAAATAATTCAATTAATTTTTAATTGAACCAAACGTTTCGGCGCCCTGAATACGGTGTACTAATCTCCCACTGAATTTATTTACTATTTACAATATTTTTCTTTGTTTTTTGAAACTTTTTTTTGGTTTGAAAAATCAAGTTAATTAACGAGTGTGCAAGTTTCAAAAGCGATTAAGAAATTCAAGAACGTGATCAGAATTCTCATTAGAAGGCAAGGGAACAAGAAGAGCTTTAATTAGCCCCTTCTGTTTCAAGCTTCGAATACTAAGAAACATTTAAATATCTGAAGGAAGATTCCATGTAAATGTCGAGTGTCTGTATTTGTTGGGTAATTTACCAACACTCGGTTGCTCAATCTCCTAGCAAAAGAGCATTTCCTGCGGGTTGAAAGGCACGTTTCTTTACCATCAAAGCTTGTTCTAAATCCAGAAGATTCGAGTTTTACACGAAGCAAAACGAAAACGTGTTTCCTTTCCTCATCTTCCCTCTCTGGTGTATTTTTTTTTCTTCTCTTTGGTGTGGTTATAATTAAGCCAAGGAGCCTGTTTCAGCCATCGCAATGAAGGAGGCGCTCGTGACGCCATTGCCGAATATTCTTGGCCAGCGGCTGTTCGTTAAAAGGTGAAATCGAATTCGATTAACCGATAATTGGCTTCATTGCTCTCGGTATCTCGGTATCTAAAAATATTAAATGTTATTGAGTATTATTAATTCAGTCCGGATTTAAAGGGAAGAACTAAAAAAAGGGTAATTTAAAATTCAGAATTAAAAACTCAATTCGACATTATTATATTTTGAAAGTTTTGAGTTAAAAATTGTCTAGTTTCAAGCACTTTTAATTTGAAATTGTACTATTTTGAATGATCTAAATTTGAAACTAATAAATTTTTTAAAAATATTTCAATCTAAATATTCTAAATTGAATAAACTTTAAAGTCTTCGAATTGATCACTTTTGAATTTTAAACTCTTAAAAATTTAAATTCTCCAATTTTTGAATAATTCAACCTTGATTTGATCTTTGCGATTGTTTTCGATTTGAAATTTTATTTTTTTTAAAATTAGTTTTTTAGGCCACTCATAATCGAGAAATGGATTCTCTGAACTGTAACAAAGTCTATGTCTGGTCTGATGAAATTTTATAATTGTGAAGTTTTAAATTTTAATTGTTGAAGTTTTAAAGTATCAATTCTAAGCCTTAAAGTAACGTTGCCAAAAAATTCTTTCAGCTATGATAAATCTTTCTTTTCAAGAATATATTTCACGTATAATAAAATCTAAACTTCAGTGTTTCTCAATTACTTTTTTCAAAGATAAATATAACTTTTACACAAAGAAATTTTGTTCTTAGAATATTCGGAACTTAATATCAGCTAGCTAACTAGAAAATCCAATTTTAGGAGTTCAATTCTTTTGTGGATTTCAACTTTTTGGCATAAAAGGGAATGTGTGGCAGGAACAACATGATTTACAGCTTCCTACTTAAGATCATATGTATCTGTTTTACATCTGTTTGGCTTGAGATTTTTTGTGACAGGACGACTACGGTGGTCATTGGGAAAATGCATTTTGGCTTCCCCGGTTCCTGGGTCCTGAGAATTACTGGAGAGTTCAGAGGCCAAAATAAAAAAGGGTCGACGTTTGGTTTGGGCTTGAGGCTTGGGTTTCAACCTCAATCCTTTCTTTATAGTTTTATGACTTCAAGGCCACTTCCTCGTCCTTCGTCTTTCACTCGTTTAGAAACTAATTGAAGAAGGCATAGAAGAAGCAGGACGCAAGTCCCATTTCAGACATTTTTCAAAAGAAACTTCAAAATTCCAGTTTCCAATTTTAAAAAAATCGAGAAACGATTTTTGTAGTAAAAAAATAGTCGCATTCCTTGATCTATAACTAAATAGCAATATCGTTTAAAATTGTAGGATTTAAAATAGAATATATTTCTTTGATTAAGAATTTACACTTCTCAATGAACCATTTTAAGCAAAAAAATTATAATTCTTTGCAAAAAGAGCTCAAACATGAAATGCAAATTACCTACCTTTCACTTTCCGGCTCTTTAGAGACAAAATATTGGTTCTGTTAATAAATCACCTGTTCTGGATGATTCGAAGTCAATTTATTGGATAATCAGGGTTGCTACAAAATCCCAATTTCAAAATCCCCTGATTTTTCCTTAATCAATTTTTCATTTTCCCTAACCGTTATCTGCCGTTATAATGAAACCTGATGTTACGAGCCTGTTAGGTCGCTGATTACGAATCTGGGGTTAAAATTGGAAGATTTTCAAAATCCAAGATGGCGGATCCAATATGGCGGATTGAAACTAAAGAAATGAACTATTTGGCTCTGAAATTGGTATTTAGGGGGTTTTTGAATTGCTGATTACAAATTTGGAGTCAAAATATAAAAATTCAAAATGGCGGTTCCAATATGACGGACTCAAATTACAAAAAATGGACAGATTTACTCTAAACTCGGTATCTAGGAGTTATTTGGGTCGCTGATTACGAATTTGGGGTAAAAGTTTGAAAAATTTAAAAATCCAATATGGCGGATTGAAACTGAAGAAATCAACTGATTGGCTCTGAACTTGGTATTGAGGGGTTTTTTGGATCGCTGATTACGAATCTGGAGTCAAAATGTAAAAATTCAAAATGGTGGTTCCAATATGGCGGACTCAAGCTACAAAAAATTGACTAATTTACTCTAAACTCGGTATCTAGGAGTTTTTTGGGTCGCTGATTACGAATCTGGGGTAAAAGTTTGACAAATTTCAAAATCCAAGAAGGCAGATTGAAACTGAAAAAGAAATGAACTGATTGGCTTTAAATTCGGTATTTAGGGGTTTTTTGGATCGCTGATTACGAATTTTGATTCAAAACACAAAAAATTCGAAATGGGGGCTCCAATATAGCGGACTTGAACTACAAAAAATTGACTGATTGACTCTAAACTCGTTAGATGAACAAAATATTCGTAAACGCATTGATCATTGATCAGTATCCTCTTCTAATAATATGAAATATTTGCTTACTTTGTGTTCTTCGTTCCCTAATTTTTCGTCCGTAGTATTGGATCCCACACTTTTAATTTTCAAATTTGGACTTCAGGTTCGAATTTAGCGACTTCGAAAATCCCCGAACATCAAGTTTCATGCGAATCAAATCACTTTTTGCGTTTTCGATCCGCAATTTTGGATTTACCATTTCGAATTCTCAAATTTGAATTTTTGCGTTTTAGATCCGCCACATTGAATTCGCCATTTTGAATTTTCAAATTTGGATTTCGTATTTAAAAACAGCGACTCCGAAAATCTCCGAGTATCAAGGTTTATACAAATGAAATCACTTTTTGAGCATAACGGGGTCAAAAGTGCCAAAAAAACATGTCTTTTGTTCAAGTCTCATACTTTAAGATAGAAATAACAAATATTATAAAATAAATTTATCCGAAGTGCTGTTTTGATTATTTGGAAATCATGCTCGCACCCATGCATTTGAAGGTAATGAGAATGCATGGGTGCGAGCATGATTTCCAAATAATGAAAACAGCACTTCGGATAAATTTATCTTATAATATTTGTTATTTCTATTTTAAAGTACAGGGGTTGAACATTAATTTAAGCGCTTCATAAAGTCTCTAACACATCGGGTTAGTTCTCTGTAATTTTTCAAAAATGGCCAAAAACTCCGATTTCAGGAGACTTTCACAGATTTTGAAAATTATGGGAAATTTAAGAAAACTTTAAAAAAGTTTTTGAATGTCACGATTTTCTATTTCTCAGAATTCTTGGAAAATTATTCCGAACTTTTAATATAAAAAGGGGAAAAGGGGGGAAGAAGGAATGAAACTTCAAAAAAAAAATGATTTTAGGAGATTTCGAGAATAATAGGGGAAAGGGGGAATTAAAAAAATTCCCTAACTCTTTCAAGGTTTTCCCTGACTTTCCCTGACCATTTTAAAATTCCCTGACTTTCCAAAATTCCCTGACATGTAGCAACCCTGATGATAGACAGTTTTATGGAATGGTGCAAAGTTTCTTAGACAGGATTTTAAAGTATGAGTGTAGGTAGCTCATACATACGTTTCTAAAACGATGCGTAATACTTTAGGAAGCGTACCGACACGTAGAGACGCAAACTACCCCACAAACTATAAAGCCTCGTTTTAGCGGTCGTAAAGTCAATGAAGGCGGTCACGTTCGCCCTTTGCGTCTTGCAGGGTGTCTAGTCTAGTTTTCTCTCGTCATCGATACCGTCTGCATGTCGATAGACCTTCCTCACATTCTCGTAAATATTTACACTCTATATACAAGAGCTATTTATAAAATTTTAGAAATAGAAAAGTAGCGAAAGATGAATGAACAAAACATAAAACGATCTTCGAAAGTTGTTACAGCAGCTGCTTCTGCTGCAGCTTTCTCTAAAGACAAAATTACTCTCTCGAAAACAGTCTTTTATTTTTAATTTCAGACATTTTTATATGTATTCACAAATACTTAGATTCTTTAAAACAGTTTAACTTGAAAAAAATCGTTGCTCCAAATTCGAATCAAGGACAATTTTAACTGCTTTGCAGTTTTTTATGTTGAAGATATTTGAAATAATATAGCTTAGTACAATTGGGAAGTCCTATTAATCTTAAAATTTAAAAAGATTTAGAAATTAGAATTCAAGGACCACATTAAAAAAAAAGTTCACAAATAAATCTGATCTTGTTTAAAAGTTTTTACAAAAGTACTTTCTGCTCCAAATGCGAATCAGCAATAATTTTTTACGTCAGTTTTTTATATTGAAGATATTAATTCTTATAATAGTATCATGAATTAAAGTATTAAAATTTAAAAGCTTTAGGATTTTTAAGCCTTTTCTTAATTTTAAGGTAATCTGACTTTAAAAGCCTTCAGCTTCTGAATTTTGAAGCCAACATCAATTATTTAAAAATCTCGAAACCCTTCTTTAAAAGTGTTTTGAATTTTTCTCCCATCTAAATGACTCACTTTTGACTAATAAAAAGTACCGATTCGTTCACCGAATGATTTAGTCGTAATTTTTACTCATTTTCGGGAAATAATGACTAATTCACAGTGAATTACCACTAATTCACAGTAAAATACCACTACACTTAGTCACAGTATTGAATTTTTTTACTAAATTAATTAGTTGTAATCACACTGGGAGTTAGTCATTATTGACTGAAAATTAGTAAAATTGTCACTAAATCATTTGGTAAACTAATCGTTATTGTTTCATTAGTCAAAATTGACCATTTCATATTTAGAGAGTGAAATTTAGAAATTAAGAAAATTTAGAAATTAAAAAAAAAGAAAATTTTGAAATTGAGTCTTGAAGTTTAAAACTTTTTGAATTAAGAAAACTTCTAAAATTTATTATTATTAAATATTAATTTTTGTTTTAAAATTTAGAAGTTTAAATTGAAAATTTATCCTTTAACAAAAACAAAAGAACATTTTCTAATCTGACTCTTAATTATTGAAAGCATTTACAATTGAGAATATTTTTTATTTGTAGTCTTTTATTTTTGGTAAAATTTTAAAATGTCTCTGCTTGCTCCAATTCCTATTTTTTCACGAAATTTTACTCTCCATGAAAAAGAAATGTTCTAAAGCTCCTTGAATTTGTCACGCCTAGTAGGAAGTAGTTTGGAACGTCAACCCTTTCGGTTCTTTTTTGGCAATTTTCTAGCATCGAAGGTTGTAGGAAACAAGTACAGAAGGTCCTTTGTCCCTTCTCGGTTATAATCAAGCAGACGCGACCGGTTTCTGGTCGGCAGGCGATTTTTTCATCGTTCGCCCAAAATAAAAAGAAGAGGGGAAAAAAGAGTTAACCCTTTCGAAGCGCGAGCGGTTTCTTTATGGGTTTTACTGGGAGAATATTTATGAGCCTTCAAGGTGCGGAACCTACGCAGGAACTCGAGGCGTTTTCTGACCAGGTCCGACATGGGTTAAGTTTGAGTCGAACCCAGAATGGTTGATATTGCAAGCTGCATTTCGGCGTACCTTTTTTTATATTCCTCTTTTCTTGTCTTCCTTTCTTTCTCTCTCTTTTTTTCTTTCATTTCTCCATCGTTTCTTATTTTCTCAGGACTAAATAAGGCCCAAAAGAAGGGCGTGGCTGCTACAATGAATATTATGGAATTTCGAGTAATGTCCATAATCCCAGCCATGTACGAGACCACCATTTTCTTGGATCTTGGGTAAAAGAAGAGGGAAAGAAAAAAAATTAATACGTTAGGGTTATATCTATGTACGGTAGACGTGGAAAAAATTATGATTTTATTAAACATTAAACCACAATTGATTTTTGCAGAGAATGTAGAGCATAAAATATTATGCTTAGGGTACGCCGGGACAAAGTTGTTTTTGAAAATAAAATCACTATTTCTTAACCATTTTAAGTCTCTTTTTTGAATTTAATAACACTATTTTTTTGTGCTTGAAAAAGAATTTTTTGTGCTAAAAAAGGAATTAAATGGTTTAGGAATAATCGATTTCAATTTATCGAAGTTTAAATAATTTTTTGTTAGTGTTATATTTTTTAGTTCAATGAAATTGCCACTGATTGAATCTTGAATAAATTTACTGTAATAAAAGAACTGTTGAATCCAAATGAATTTTGGCTGATTTAATCTTTGAATAAAGCTGGGGACTTTCCAAAATGAAGTCAGCAAATTTTAGAAGCGATTTAGAATTCATTTGAGCGTAGTAAATTCAAAATAGTGAAAAGCAGATCAATTTCTTTTTACAACCAAAAAAATTGATAATACGTGGGAACAATATTCATTTGTTTTTGGATAAAAGTGTTGCAGAGTAAATGGATTATTTTTTTAATCATTTTGATACTTCCCGATTTACTATGAAGTCGATATACGATTTATAAGAACAAACGACATGTGTAATTGAATTTTCAAAGTATAAAATTCGATTTTCTTGTAAAAAAGAAAGAAGTAAATAAAACATCTGAAATAGATGTTATATGTCGAAAATCACGCAGTAAATATTCGCTTATTTTAACAGAAACGCAAGAAAGTTTTATAAACTCTGCAAAAAAGCAGACACTTTGAGGGTTTCATGTGAATCTTTACTGTTTGTTATTTTTATCTTCCTCATATCGAAGCCACCCGTGTCTTTACTATACTATTTCGCTTAGGCTTAGAATTTAACATTTTTCTTCGTATTTATTGTCTAATAATAATTATAATGTTACAATATTATGTTTGGATTAATTCTTTTTTTTTTATGTGAAATTTTTGAAGAAAACATCAAAGGTTTCTGCGGAAATTATAAATCTGTTTCTGATGAGCTTCTGATTTTCTGAAGAGATTTATTTTCTAGAGCTTGTGTTTGTTTTTAATTGAGTCGATCGACGGTTTAATGGCTTAAACGGCTTAAATCCTTTGATCATATTTAGCACACTTATCTAGAAAGCTTACTTTTGAAAAAATCAATTTAATCCAAAATAGAATTCTGGAATAAAGAGGAATGTTTAAAAATGACTTATAAAGAAAGTTAGTCATGAAGAAAATTCTGTGAAGTGATTGTCAGTGGTTGGACCAAAATAGAACTTCTTCTGTAAAATATTTTGTCATAAATTCTACAATTTTACAAACAATTACTTTTCAGTGTCACTGTTTAAAAATTCTGCTTATATGAATATCAAATAAACTTAAAGAAATACATTATGTTATCTACTATTTGTTTAAGCTTAATTTTCATATCAATCTTAACACATTATACGTATTCTTATTATGTGTATGACACATTATGCGACAGTATTCTTTGTCTAGAATATTTATTGCACTCTTGAATATTCATATTTAAAAACTGAATATTCACCACATGTACGTAAGTCGTCAATCAAATTTTTTTTATCATTAAAATGTTAAATTATCGGACATATGTAATAAGTTATTAACACTGGGTTTGATTTTAAATGACGCAGGAAAATAATTGAGATATTTCTGATCACCTGAAATCTTTTCTTGTAGAATAAAAGTGGTAAAATACACAAATTTAATTTAATGATATCAAGATGTTCGTCAACCTCTTACATTTGAATTTATGTATCTCATTTTCTTATCTCAAACGGATCGTTTTCTGAATAAATTTTAAGATCCACCGAGCTGAAGACAGAAAATACCACAATCATCAAATTCTTTCCTAATATACCTTTTGCCAATTTTACCCATTTTTCGATAAGCCAGAATTAACATAAAAGCGTCATGAGTTAGAAAACCGCTTCAAATACACGTTCTATTTTATCTCCTACAAAAAGCAAAATTCGTAATTTGAATTTCATGCGATTTTATTTCGTTTCGCTGATACGCAACACTGATAACGTTACAATAAAAGTCGAAACCGAAGACGGCGTCTTTTCTCTACAATTTTCTCCCTTGCAAAGTGCGTCATTATTTATGTGGTAACATCTCAAGTCGGTTTCTTACATATTATTTAAATACAATATAACTAAAAAGTATTATTTTCTAGTATCAGTTTCACCACAGTCCTATAAATATATAAGAAGCATAATTATAAACATGTAAGTGGATTCGCCTCATTAAAATTTTACTACCTTCTCGATTAGCACCGAACATTGTATAAATATCGAAATGTCCACCTTTTAATATTTCCGAAAATATTGAAGTCTAACACTAATAATTATAAGAATCTTAGTGAGTATTATTCCTGAAAATTTCGACTCGAAGAATATTGATTCAATATTGAGGCAATGTTGAGGCAACACGGAGTCAATATTTTCTCAATATTTACTGTGAACCTGGTTATAAATAAAAGCTAATAAAATACTGAATATATTTTTTATTTTATTAAATTTTGTATCTTATTGAAAATACTGACATTACTGACAAAATATTGACTTCAAGTTGCTTAAATATTAAGCAGCAATATTCAATCAATATTCTTCAAGTCGAAATTTTCGGGTTAGCGTTAGAGAATGAATATTGTCTCAATATTTTCGGAAACATTAAGAAGTGGACATTTCTATGCTGATAAAATATTGACGCAATATTGAGAATGTTGACAAACAATATATGGCATCAATATTATGAAGCCCTACAAAATTTAATTTACCACATGCATACTTTATGCACATCTTTGTAACAAGGTAGAAACCGTTATTAAACTAAAATAAATAAATATTGATACAATGTTCGGGGCTGTCTCGGGAAATTGTCAGGAATATTCCTCATCAATATTGTATCAATATTGTTAGCCAATGTTGTCTCAATATTAAAAGGCGAAGGTTTCAATACTGATACAATATTGACGCAATATTGTTGATGGAAATATTGAGAATGTTAAGTAATATCGCTCCAATATTAATACAAATTGATCGAAATTTTCAGGAATATGATTTATCTCTGATTGTATCAATTAGTGTTAGACAATCTTACCACAATGTTTCCTCAATGTTGTCTCAATATTTTCGGTAAAATTAAAAAGTGGGCATTTCAATGTTGACGCAATATTGAGAATGTTGACAAGCACTATTACAACAATATTTATACAATTGTCAGTGCTGTCAGGGTTTTTATTTCCTTCTAACAAGGAAACCGGCTCAACTATACCTCACCGATTTCAATGGTACTTCGGAAATAAATAGAAATAGAATTCTGAAAACTATTTAACACGTATTTTTTATAAGTGCCCAATCGCATATTTAAGGGGTAAAAACAACCCCCCACATAACACGCAATATTTCATTGATGTTCCCGGAATATTCCATTGAGACATTCGGAATATTCCCAAGGAACATTGCAGCAACGTTCCAGGAATAACATAATGTCCGACCTTTGGAATATTTCAATGTAATGTTGAGGCAATATTCTTTAGAAATATTGTAAAAAGATTCGCCCTGAAACCTGAAATATCTCTATGGAATATTGCCAGAATATTATTTAGAATGTGTATGAAATCGTTCAATGGAATATTTACGGAACAATACAATGAAAGTAAATTAAATTTTTTTAAATAGTCCAAATTGCTTTGTTTGGAAAATTTTGGCCATTACGTTTATTTTCTCGTATGAGGTTGAATCGTAAAAATCAATTAAGTCTTTTTTGCTTTATTTTATCTTCATACGCAATACACATAAAATATTATATTATTACAAACTGCTATTACAAATTATAATCATAAGCACAAAGATACCTATAAACAGAATTACTAGAAAAATACTTTACATTGTTACAATACTGGCAGTTAACTGAAAATCACGATTTTAACAATTTATTGTACAGTGGCGTAGAAAGGCAGATTATATTTAAACACAAAAATTTCAAAAAATTTTCGAGTCATCACTAAATTGAGCATCTTTTAAAATTTTTGTGTTTAAAT
>JBAGKK010501266.1:0-14763 GCA_037177015.1 Euceroptres primus | reverse complement strand
ATATATTTTGATGGTAAAATTGGCTTTAGAGTCACAAATAATGAAATGAATATGTCATTGAATCAGACGTTTCGGCCTCGAATATGGGTCCTCATCAGTGATTTATTTCTGAAATATGAGTATAAAAATGTTGTTGGTTTGTGAAAAGATATAATTTTATATTAAATAAATAATGTTTTGGAGATGTAAATTAAGAGAAAAATATAACTCTTTATTGATTAAAAAATTGTAGAACAATTGTAAATTACGAAAAGAACAATTTTTTTCCTTGTTTGAAACACTTTTGTAGAATAAAATTATTGTATTTTTTTAATAAAAAACATTTGTTAATTAATAAAAGAAATTAATGCGCAACTATAAACTCGAAAGACAATAACGTAACAATATGATTAATAATAAAGGAAGTACGATGACATTTCGATAAACGCATTTATATGTAAGTGTTATTGAAGTTAAAATCAGACTTTGGTAATTCATAGACGAGAAAAGAAAACACTTTTCTATATATTTAATATTTGATAATTCATTTAATGACATATTAATTTCATTATTTGTGAACCTAAAACCAATTTTACCATCAACATCTATATACTATTTTAACTGAAGATCGATACAAGTCCTTTCTTCAACATTTTAAATAAAACAAATTTTAAAAGAGAAATCTAATTGCGATTTAGAAAAAAATAGTTGAATCTGTAATCGTATATTTAACATTATAGATATTTGAGATTTTCTCCTTTTTGTTTCACTTTAGAAAAAAATCGTAATTTGTATTCAATCTTCACCATTAATAGATAGCTTATTTTGTTCTTTAAAATATTATCTAAAATTCTATTTGACTGGTTTTTATTAAAACACAGTTAAAATTATATGAAACAAATTGTTAAATAACTAATATTTCGTCTATCTATCTAGAAATTTTTTTTTAATAACTAGGAGCCAAATAAAATTGCAGGTAATATTGTAAAGAACAAATTACGCTCTCAATGCTGAAGATTGGATCAGAATTACGATTTTTTTCTAAAGCGAAAGAAAATCTCAAATATCTAATGTTAAATAAACAAGTATAGATTCAACTTTTTTTCTATATCGCAATTTGATTTCTCTTTTGAATTTTGATATATTTAAAAATATTGTCATTGTCTTGGATTTTAAAAGCCTATTTTTATTAAAGCACAATTAAATTTGTAAAAAACAAATTGTTAATTAACTAATATTTTATCTAATTATCTATCTATCTAGCAAGTTTATTTTTAATAAAATTTATCCAAATAGAATTGGAGGTAATATTTTAAAGAACAAAATATACTATCAATGCTGAAGATTGAATTAAAATTAAGATTATTTTCTAAAGCGAAAGGAAATCTTAAATATCTAATGTTAAATAAACAATTGTAGATTCAACTTTTTTTCTATATTACAATTTGATTACTTTTTTAAAATTTGATATATTTAACAATATTGTTATTTTCTCAGATCGTAAGAAACAATTTAAAAATTTGAGGTACGATGAACAACCTCACAAGTAACATGTTTTGTAAATAATAGAAAGTTTTTAAATTTTTTTTAAACTTTAAGAAATGTTTAAACTTACCCAATACCAATACCATGAAAATCACATTCATAAGTTTAAAAGTTTTATTAAAAGATGGTCTCAAAATTGTCCCATTTCTCAGTTAACAAAAACTGTAGCTCAAAGTGGTCCAACTCGAAATAAAAATACACATTTATCAATGATAAGCAAGCCAATATACAAATTTGGAATTTAAAATATTTTCCATCTCACCTTATGGCGCCTCAAATTGTAATGTTAAAATAGTTTTTAGAATCGAGGAAAATAACCACATTGTTAAATATAACAACTTTTAAAAGAGAAATCCAATTGCGATACAAAAAGTTGAATCTGTAATTGTTTATTTAGTTATTTGACATTTTGTATTTTTTATTTTGCTTCAGAAAAAAATCGAAATTCTTATTAAAGTTTCACCATTGACAGTGTATTTTGTTCTTTAAAATATTACCTCCAATGTTATTTGGATGAATTTGACTAAAAAATGCGATTTTTTTTCTAAAACGAAACAAAATAATAAATATCTAATGTTAAATAAACAATTGTAGATTCAACCTTTTTTTATATTGCAATTTGATTTTGCTTTTAAATTTTGATACCTTCAACAATATCGTTATTTTCTTCGATTTTATAAACCTGTTTTAAAAATTTGAACTTAAAAGTAACATGATTTGTAAATGATGCCTTGAAATAAAATTTTAATACTCCGCTTTCAAAAATGTTCAAATTGGAATTTTTTTATCAAAGTTCAGAATAAATTGTAAATTGAAAGTGATCGGCTTTTAGTTTTCATGAATCATGATATTATAAAAAATTAGGGTCCTAATAACGTCTTCACGGTACTGCCGAAATTCATGCGAAGGAAGTTCACATGGGTAACCTGCTTATTGCTAGACCGAATGCGCTCCTAATTATAACTATCTTACATCTATGGACTCGGTATTATTACGCCGAAATATATCCGCCAGTTTGTTTGCAGCGTGTGCATGGCGAACGTAAACGCATTAACAATTCTCCCGGCGAAAATTCGCAAGGATGCGCGTAATAATCGTGCATTACGTAGGCATCAACTTCCGGGGGCCAACTTTTCCCACGTGTTAGTAACTAACACACACCTACTGTGTCCAATCAGATCTACTTTTTCGATTCTTGTTAACATTACTACTTTTCATAAATAACATTTTTTTTCTCTAAAATTAACGAAAATGTAGAGTAAGATTTCCTAAAGTAAATTCCTAATATTTTTGAAGTCTGGACTGTCTAGAGTATCATAGAATGCTTTATCAAATCTATAAAAAAATTTTAGAAACTTTAACTAATTCCTTATAAGATCCCATAACACCAACTTGTTATAAATAAGCAAAGTAGTAAAAATAATGAATTTCGTAAACAGTATATTTTCTGGATTTTTAAAAAGGATTCCTAAAGTGGACCACGAAGAAAAAAACTTCCTAAAGTGGTCCACGAAAAAAAAACTTTTTCGAAAGTTTTCTTAGTTGAATATTATTCACAATTATTCGTATGGTAGATAGAATGTACAAATTTACTTCTTTTCTTCAAAAAATTTGAAAAAACTCCAGGGAGCTTTTTTCACCAAGAGGAAAAAATTGGACGAGTACCGTTTTGGAAAATATGAATTTTAACTTTCAAGCACCATCTTAATAAACAATTACCGATTAATTAATTTTTCAAAATCGCAATTATTAGATTTCTCTTTAAAAATTTGTTCCAATTAACTTTGTGAATCCTACTCAATTCAACAGGTAAATTCCAGGGAAGTGATATTAATTCAGGTGAATTAAATTAAATTCAGGGAAGTTTAATTCAATTCTAATTAATTCAACTAGGAAATAAATAGCTTACAATACGTTCCTTATATCGGAATTTTACTCGAACGAAATGAATTGAAAGAAATTTAAAAAGAATCAATTTAACCTAGTTGAATGTCAAAAAAAGAATTCCAGTGAATTTTACTAAATGAGTAAACTTATTTCAATTCAAGTGAATTTAACTCAATGCAAGGGAATTCAACTGAATTAATTTTCATTCAATTGTGTTCAAGCTAATTCATGTGAACACACCTGTCAAGTCAACAGATGAATACAAGTGAATCCATGTAAATTTGATTGTAAATTCAATGGCTGGATTCAAATCAATTCAAATTTGATTGCAGAAAACATAATTCAAGCAAGTTCAACTCAATTTCAGTCAATTCAACTGGCAATTCAATAGCAGAATCCAATTATCAAATCAATAGCAGAATTAAATAGTCAAGTCAGTAGCAGAATTAAGTAGTCAAATAATTAGCGGAATTAAATAGTCAAATCAATAGCAGAATCAAATAGTCAAATCAATAGCAGAATTCAAGTAAAATCAGAATTCTACTTGGTTCAATTAAATTTAAGTCAATGCAAAGCGATTGAAAAAATTTCAATTGAATCATTATTTAATTGTAAATCCAACAGTTTGATTCCACTCAATTCAACCTTGACTTCAGCAACATGATTCGGGAAAATTCCACTCAATTTCAGTCAATTCAACTGTCAATTCAATAGCTGAGTTCAAAGAATGCAGAAAATCAAGACACTGGTATCCAATCCAATTTAAGGGAATACATATGTCAACTCAATAACTGAATTCAATAGAATTCAAGTAAATTTAACTAAATCCAACAGCCTGATTCAAATCAATTCAACTGTGAGTCCACCAAACATAATTCGAGCAAATTCAATTCATTTTAAGTCAGTTCCACTGTAAATTCAATAGCAAAATTTAAGTAAAATCAGAGAATTCAACTGTGTTCATGTAAAGCAACTTCATGCAATAGAATTCAAGTCAATTCAAGTGAATGCATCTGTCAATTTAACAACTGAATGCAAGTGAATTCAAGTAAATTTATATGTAAATACAACAGATTGATTCAAATCAATTCAACAGTGACTCCAGAAAACATAACTGGAACAAATTCAACTCAATTCAATTTCCATTCAATAGAAGAATTCAGGTAAAAACAGAGAATTCTACTGTATTCAGGTGAATCAACTTAATACAGTGAAATTCACGAAAATTCAAGTCAACACAATAATTGAAATCAAGTGAAATCAAATAAATGTAACTGAAAAATCCAACAGCTTGAATCAAATAAATTCAACTGTGACTCCAGAAAACATAATTTGAGCAAAATCAAATCAATTTAAGTGAATTCAACTGTTAATTCAATAGCAGATTATAAGTCAAATCAAAGAATTCAATTGTATTCAAGTGAATCAACTTAATAAAATGAAATTCAAGTCAATTTCGGTCAATTAAACTGTCAATTCAAGAGGAAAATTCAAGTTATATCAACTTGGAATCCAGCAAACATAATTCGAACAAATCCAATTTAATTTAAGTCAATTCTACTGTCAATAAATAGCCGAAATCAATTAATATCAGAGAATTCAACTGTGTTCAAGTGAATCTAATTAATACAATAGAATTAAAGTCAATTCAAGTGAATACATCTGCCAATTCAACAGCTGAATACAATTGAATTCAAATAAATGTAATTGTAAGTCCAACCGATTGATTTAAATCAATTCAATTGAGCAAACATAAATCGAGCAAATTCAACTCAATTCAACTTCAATTCAATAGCAGAATTCAAGTAAAAACAGAGAATTTAACCTTATTCAAGTGAATCAACTTAATACAAAGAGATGCAAGTCAATTGCTCGTACGGCAGATAGAACGTATAATTTAACTTCTTTTCTTTAAAAATTTTGAAGTAATTCCAGAGAGTTTTTTATACCAAGAGGAAAAAATTTGACCTGTACCGTTTTTGAAAATATGAATTTAAATTTTTAAGCTTCGCCCTAATAAACAATTACAGATTTAATTATTTATTCAAAATCGCAATTATTAGATTTCTCTTTAAAAATTTGTTATACTTAACTATGTTAGCCAATTTTGAGTAAATCGATCGAGAATTTTGAAGTTACACAATTTCTTAGGTTTACAGAATTTATTTTGGATAACGATTGAACATCGAATTTTCAATTCTTTACAAAAATAAAAACTAGCCTCCGAGATATGGGGAGGCTGAATAAGAATAAAAAGGTTTGATTAAAATAAAATGATTCGGTTCTGAGAAAATCAAGACATAGTGTGATGGTTTCGCACTGTGATAAAAAATTTTTCGCTGAAAGTCTGATAAAAAAAAAAGAAAATGATATACTTTTTATCAATAAACTTTAATAATTTCAAGATATCAATTTCTTTAATTAATATCAAATTTCTTTTTAAAAAATGGCATTTTTGTAATATCAATTTTTTATTTTTGCAACTGAACTCAGGAATGTTTCTGGAAGTGTCGGCAATAGTCAGAAATACAAGTGAAGATTTTTTGGGATGTTTCGTATTTGAAAAATCAACAACTCTGACATTTTTTTTAAAGTTCCATCAGAAACCACCCCTAGGTCAAATTTAAAAACTTTTCGATAATAGGGTGGTCTTGGGAATGTTTTCGGAAGTGATATCAATGGTTAGAAATGCAACTGAAAATTTTTTTGTGACTGGTATTTGAAAAATCACCAACTCTGACATTTATCTCAAAGTTCGATCAGAAACCACCCCCAGGTCAAAATTCGAAATTCTTTAGGAAGTATTTATGTTTGCCAAGTTTTCTCAGAATTTTTTAATTAAAATTGTATAAGTTATTTTTTTTAAATAGTAACCTTATGTGCCATATCTGATACAGTGGGCACTAAAAGGTTAAAAATGAGATTTCGATGAAATCCTTTTAGCATAACATGTTTTTAAAGAATTTTTGATGCAAAAAATCCATTTTCGCCAAAATTTTTGGTTATCTAGTTCTGTACTGCCACCCATCAAATAATTTTGAAGAACTCGTGCCACCCCAAAACGAAGTATTGGGGACAGTTTATCGTGTTAGAAATTGTTGAAATTTACGATGCTCAGCAGTGTTATATATGTAATTTATGCAACGATGTCGTCGCGAAATCTGCAAGCGAGTCTAAAAATCGCACACCTCTCTATGGGCCGCTCGTTTGGGCGATTTCATAACGGCCTGTGCGTTGCGTCATCGCCAGCAAAATGTTACGGTTATCCGATGAATGCTCGACTGATTGTGGCATTAAGCGTTCATGACTGCTCATTTCTATATGTGCACTTAAGTGTGTGTATCAGTCTTGCAGAATTACATTAATGTTGTCCAACACTACTTCCATATCAACAAAACTCGTAAAGAGAACATTCAATTTCATTATTTTCACTTGAGTCGATACTCTCTTCGTTAACATACAAATTAACAAGTCCTCGATTATTTTCTAAAGTTCAGAACACTTGCATTCCTTTTGAAAGTTGTTTTTATTCGAGTGTAAAGCAATGTCTGTATTTTTTTGATAATAAAAAGATAATCATTTATAAAAGGTAATGTAAGCCTCCCCAGTGGCAGAAATTAAGAATAATTTATTTTAATTTTCTCAAGGCTAGATTTTTGAAAAGCTTCTCAATTGGAAAGTAAACAGTTTTGAGTTGTTAGCTCTGAATTAAAATTTTCTGGTTTCTTGGTAATAGCATTTATTGGATTATATGGAATGAATATTATATTAGGACAGTCTGGCTGAAATTGATTTATGGTATTCTGGGTAAAATCATTGTTAATGAGATTCGTCAATTTGTAATTTTCTTGCCTTAAAAAAGAAGCATATTAAGAAAAGTGAATTTTTTATGAAAATGGTCTACTCTTTACGAAGATAGTAATTTTTATCACGATTTGTCTGGTGAGACACTCTAATTTTGTGCAAAATTGTATAAGCTAAATATAAAAATATTATCATCCAACATCACATTTTCCACGTTCGGAATTGGATTGTTTAACTCTTGAAAATATCACAGAATTGGGGCATGGCTCCTTTTAAACTGGGAAATAACAGATAATTTCTTAAATAACTGAATATGTTTTCATGCTAGTAGGTCAGTACAAAATAGGACCTTTACAAAAAATTTCAATGCTTTTAAATATAATGATTTGTTAATTGTACATTTCCAGAACAATTTGGAAAATATTATTCATAGTTTTAAAGCAGTCAAAGGCTTTCATTGAATTAACGTTACACTTCATGTCTGGCGAAATATAAAGCAAAGGATAATAAAATGTATGAAATATAACCAAAAATAGAATAATCCTTTTTTATTTTCTGTTACCTGCTAATGCACACATAAAACTGAAATGCATCACTTTTACGAAAGCATAAAGCAATATAAAGTCATAAAGAAGAAATGGTCGAGCTTTACAATCACATTTAGGTAATTCTGATGTAATGAGATGCTTCAAATTAATTCAATGGAAATTAAAAACTATTGCTCATAAACATAACACTAGAATTCACATTTTGATGTCTATAATATTTATTGTTATAATGTTATAATATTAATGTCTATAATATAATAATTAAATGTATATAATAAAATCAGTCTTTTACTGCATAACTAACATTATAGATTGTAATAATAAGCACTTTGATAATTGAAATATGTTGTAACTAATAATAGGGTAATAAATATTTAAATCGTTGTTTCGAACATCATCAGCTAATTTTATTTTCATCCAAAATTCTTAAAACGATGAGTATATATTTAGAAAGTGGGACATCGACAGCAAAGCATAACAGGCAGTCTCGATCACAATTACTTCAATTTCGTTTAATTGCATGGTCAGGGGCCTAAAATGCAACGCACAATAAAATATATCACGTGCTGGTCTGTCTTCTCATTGCTTATAATCTTATATTGTGTACTGTTCTTCCGGTAAACAGTAGTGGCTCCTTTTACAGTGAAATTTTATAATTCATATTTGAGGATTTTGGAGACATAATAAGAAAAAAAATCGCATGTTGGTAAAGAGGGTGAAACTTTTGGCCAAATCACGAATGAATGGGACAAACTTCCGCTCCTTCATTATGTGCGTTAGAATGCGCCTGTATAATTGGAAGGTGCACCGTCTGCTTCACCTTTTTATTCTCTGAATTACAGGATCCACACCCGGAATTCTCCTTTTTCATGTTTTAAAATCCTTCCTTATATTCAATTTTCACTTCCTCCAAAAACAATTCTTATTCAATGTATTGAATAATTTGGCATCATGAATCAGAGGACCATTTTTGTGGAGTATATTATACAATTTGTAAAGGATAATATCTTTCCTTTGGTTTGGATATCTATTCACTTTTGCTACATGTCTATAAGTATTATATTATTTTTTGTTATCTAGATTTTTTTAAAGGGGTTTACCACTTGAAATTTTAAAACACAACTGAATTTAAGTGCATTCAAGTCAATACAAAATCTGAATTCAAGTTGATTCAAGTCAATTCAAGTCAATTCAACGAGTAATTCAATAGCAGAATTCCATTATCAAATCAATAGCATGATTGAATAGTCAAAACAGTAGCATAAACCAATTATCAATAGCAAATATCAATAGAATAATCAATAAATCAATAGCAAAATACGATTATCAAATCAATAGCAGAATCCAATTATCAAATTAATTTCCGAATTAAATAATCAAATCAATAACAGAATTCAAGTAAAATCACAGAATTTTACTGCGTTCAATTAAGTTTAACTCAATTCAAAGAGATTCAAAACAATAGAACTGAATCATTATTTAATTGTAAATCCAACAGCTCGATTCAAATCAATTTAACCTTGACTTCAGCAACATGATTCGGGAAAATTTCACTTAATTACAGTCAATTCAACTGTCAAATCAATACCTGAATTCAAGGAATTCAAGACATGAATTCAATAGAAATCAAGTCAATTCAAGTAAATACATATGTCAACTCAACAACTTAATTCAACAGAATTCAAGTAAATTTAACTAAATCCAGCAGCCTAATTCCAACCAATTTAACTGTGAGTTCAGTAAACATAATTTGAGTAAATTCAATTCAAGTGAAGTCAATTTCACTGTGTATTCAATAACAGAATTCAAGTAAAATCAGAGAATTCAACTGTGCTCATGTGGATCAACTTAATACTATGTAATTCAAGTCAATTCAAGTGAATACATCTGTCAATTCAATAGCCGAATTAAATAGTCAAATGAACAGTAGAATTCAATTAAAATCACAGAATTCGCTGCGTTCAATTAAATTTAACTCAATTCAAAGGGATTCAAAACAATTGAACTGAATCATTATTTAATTGTAAAATCAACAGCTTTAATTAAGTCAATTCAACCTTGACTTCAGCAACATGAGTCTGGTAAATTCCACTCAATGTCAGTCAATCCAACTGTCAATTCAATAGCTGAATTCAAGGAATTCAGGAAATCAATATAATGGAATTCATCTCAGTTCAAGAGTGGTTCCAACAAATCTAACTCGAGCGAATTCAACTCAATTCAACTTCAATTCAATAGCAGAATTCAAGCAAAAACACAGAATTCAATTTTATTCAAGTGAATGAATTTAATACAAAGGAGTGCAAAACAACACAAGTTAATTCAAGTGAATACATTTGTCAACTCAATAGCTGAGTACACGTGAAGTTTCATAAATTTGACTGTAATTCCAATAGCTTGGTTCAAAAAAATTCATCTGTGATTTCAGCAAGGATAATTTGAACAAATTCAACTCAATTTAAGTCAATTTAGCTGTTAATTCAATAGCAGAATTCAAGTCAAATCAGAGAATTCAGTTATATTCGAGTGAATCAACTGTATTCAAGTAAATCAACTTAATATAATGAAATTATAGTCAGTTCAAGTGAGCACACCTGTCAATTCAAAAGTAGAATTTAAGTAAAATTAGATAATTCAATACAGTAAAAAACAATACTTAAAATTGTTACACCATAAAATGGTTTGGATTAAATTCAGTAAAATTTTGTCTTAATTTAAGCAATATTGGTCTAAATTTTATACTACCTTACCTAAATTTCAGAATGAGTGTCAAATTCAGACAAATTTTACTTAAAATCAAATCAATTTTGCTTAAATTCAGGAAAATGTTACTAATTTTAATCCAAACCATGTTAAGGTTTTAACAAGATTGTAACAATTTTAAGTATTCTTTTTTTTTTACTGTGATCTTTACTTGTGTGAATCAACTTAAGACAATAGAATTCAAGTGAATTCAAGTCAATTCAAATAAATTTAAGTGAATTCAAGTCAATTCAAATAAATTCAAGTCAATTCAAGTGAATTCAGGTGAGTTCACATTGTAAGTTAAATTCAGACAAATTCTACTTAAAATCAAATCAATTTTGCTTAAATCCAGACAAAATTTACTAATTCTATTCCAAACCATTTTTAGGTGCAACAATTTTAAGTATTCTTTTTTACTGTGAACTTTATTTGAGTGAATCAACTTAAGACAATGGAATTCAAGTGTATTGAAGTAAATACAAGTAAGTTTACATTTCAAGTGAATATAATTGAAATCAAGTGAATTCTTAGACATATCTATGTGCACTTGAATTCAATAGTGGCGAATCCCCTCCTTTTCATATGATTGATATTTCCTGAAATAAATGATGAATTGAGTGACGCTGTTATTTCTTTTTTGCAAATAATCCTTAAGAATCGAAATCTTTCTTTTTTTAGATTTAAGGACAGAGAAGTAGACGTAGAGATAATACCGAATGGATATAGATTCGAAGATGCCACTTGGTGGTCCATCGTCTTTCGGTGGGCAGTAAACGGACGGGCGCAGGACTGCAGACGAACACGAACTGACAAGCGACAGTGACACATCGCCCGACCGCATAAGCTTAACCGGTGAACGCATAATCAACCTTTCTTAAAACATCTGCAAAAAACGCGTTTTACGAGCGACTAGTTAATTTTATGCAATCTTCCTTGGCCGGCGCAGTCGATTACTTTACTGCGAAATTTCGTCACAAACCAAATAATCAACAATTAAGGGCAAGTAAAAGAGTGCGACGTCACGGATTCTTAAAAGCGAACTTACTCATAAATTAATAATTCGAATAGATTTTCCACACCAGACAACTTTGTCGTTATTTCCTTTATGGCTGCCTAGTATAGAAAATCTATTCGAATTATTAGTTTATGAGTAAGTTCGCTTTAAATTATTGGTCACGTGACCAATTGGTCACCTGCTCTTAAATTGCTCAAAACATCACACTGCAAGGCTTTGTTCCTTGAATTCAAATGTGTCCCGAATTCAGTCAAATATTTTCTTTTTTATCTAAACTACTTAAGATTCAAATACATAAGTCATTTAAAACTTAAATTTTTACACTTTTATTAGATTGTAAAATGTTATTTCTTATAACTTTCTTTTGGTTTTAATTGCTTTTAGTTGTTTTCTTGAAGAATTATTTTTATTCAGATTTTTCAACAAATTTCTGCGTGCAAAAATAGTTGGTAAACTTTGTTTCAGCATTATTTTTCTGAGGCATCCAGTGGTCGTCAGCGAAATCGAATCTTTAGAAAAGGTGTTAGGTTGCCTAACTGCTGTTCTATGAACGCTTAGACAATTCGCTGCACATTCTAGGCAGATGACACACATATTATCTTCGGCTTTGTCCCTCGAAACGTGCATTTTGCGAATCCGAGCACTTTTATGGTGCACATTCATATATGCGAAAATATAAACATATACGAAGATACACACATTCTCAAAGCATTTGGACACCTCAGGTGTCAACATCGTCGCCCCTTGCGAAATTCCGGCATTCAAGCACCGTCAAACACGATTAGGAATTTATTATTTGTAGAATCTGCAGACGACGTGACTTTCTTCGCGACTTCGTACACACTCATTTTCGTAATCGCATTCATTTTCGTTCCACATTCAGTGAGTCATTAATCGAATTCAATGAGAGGATTTGAGAGAGTGAAAAAAACACTGTTTTGTTTTCCATGAAATCTTAGTTTTCTCGCTTTGGAAAGTGATAAATCTGCAAGTTTTTGGAGAACTCCGAAGGTAGGTAAACTATTTTCTAAAATTCATTTTAAAAAGTAAAAATTGTTATCTATGGTATTTTATTGCGATTTCTGTTTTTTTCTTTTAATAATTCGATATTAAATTAGTTACTATTTACTTACACATTTATTTAGCAGTTAATTCTGCCATCCAAAGTAAAAAGATATATAAGTGACATTGTCGCTTAGGTCGACTTTTCCATTGCTAGGTTTAAGAGAATAACCCTAAACGACAAAATCACTTACGTATCTTTTTACTTTGGACAGCAGAATTATTATTATCCGTTAAAGACAATTAGGAAAAAATCTGCAAAAATAATTAATCATTATAAGTTAAAAGTTTTTAATTAAAAATCCAAAGAAACTTCTTCATAAATAATTAATCATTATAAGCTACAAGTTTTTAATTTAAAATCCAAAATCGTAAAAAGTGTAAAGATAATGTTGATTCTTTGCTAATAATTATATAAAAGCTCTAATTCTGTAAATTCTAATAACGCATGCATTAGGGGTTAGTGTCTGAGAGTCGAGACTTTATTGGTTTCGAGCTGAAGAAAAATGAGGCAAGATAGGTGTACACATTTGGTGGTAAGAGACGGCGGAAAGCTTAGTTTAAACGCAGGAAATTTATGATGTTTTAAAAAATACATTACCTGCGCCTGGAATGATTGCAGGTAGTGATACGAGAGTCTTTATTGACGCTTAACTTTTACTACACACCGCGCGAGATTTACGTGACATGGATAAGTACAACATTATTAAAGAACATAATTAATAATAATATATGTAGAATGAACCTCTGACTTGTATGCAATGTTGTTGCACGATTCGTCCTTCGTCATTATCGGATCTTTCGACGATTTGTTAGAATCGCACTGGACAAGGATCGGTGAAGGTACTTTTTATACGAGTTTTTGATATCCATCTACTGCGCGACATGGTGCAATGATGCTTTTAAATGTAACTCTCGGCGCGGTTCTTTGTGAAAATTATCATCTGGTCAGACACAAAAAAAAAATAATAATAATGCAAATGATATGTGCATCAACGACACCTTGCAGATGTCTTTACTTTTATTTAGAGAAAGCTTAAGCAATATTTTACAGAAATTTTTATAGTAAGTGGAAAAAATATTTAGTTTGCTTTGTATTGATGTATTTTAATATATCATAGATATTGAGAAAAATAGTTTAGAATGTTAGTAATAAAATATGGAATCGTGAGGAAAGAAGGAAAATCAGATTTTATAATAGACAAGAGAGAAAAGAAATTTTTTTTGGAAAAAGCACGATTTTAATTTTACATTGCATAAAGTAATGTAAAAATAATAATTCAAAGCGTCGGAAAAAGGAATCGGATACAATATTTTAAATGGTTTCCGTGCCAAGAATTCAGAGAATGGAAAAATTCCATGAAATCATCTAAAAATAGGTCAACATATTATGGGTATTGCATCATTTAGAAAGCTCGTGTAGAATTTGAACTATCAAGTCATTTTAAGAAATAGAAACAATTTTAAGGTAATGAAGAAAATACTTTGAAATATTTTAAAGGACCTTCAGCGACTGAAACAGAATTAAGTAAATTGTAAAAATAATGTTAACAGGTGTTAAAAGATTCCATTTAATATTAAAGAGTCTGTGTAGAAAAAGCGAAAAGAAGTGGTACAAAATTAAAAGTTTAAAAAATATATATTTTGGATTAAATTTGGATTAAAGTTTGGATTAAATTCAGTAAAGTTTTTCTGGATCCAAACAAAATTGTTCTGATTTTAAGTAAAATTTGTCTGAATATTGCTTAAATTAGGACAAATTTTACTGAATTTAATGAAAATCATTTTAACCCTTTAATGCATAGCGTGTTATATACGATACACCTTGGTTTTTGTAGTTTTTTGTATATGTTACCGTTTATACCCGAAATCAGTTAAGACTAATTTTAACTAGTTAAAACGCGAAATTACTACTATCACTTGTCAAAACTAGTTTCAACTAGTCAAAACGCGAAGTAACCAAGTCCTTTTGTAAAAACCCGAAGATTTTTTTAATTCCATCTTATTTTGTGTTTTAACTAACAATATCAGTTAAAACTAGATTTACCCAATTGTGCTTTTGAGAGAACTAGTTTTACCTGCTCTATTCAGTGAAAACCCAAAATACTGAGTTTACAACTGTAAGTGCTTGCGCAGCTTTATATGCCTAATAGATGAACATAACCTAAACTTTATAAA
>JBAGKK010501255.1:0-14767 GCA_037177015.1 Euceroptres primus | reverse complement strand
AAATTCTGATTAAAACAATCAGAATTCTGATTACTTTAACCAGAAAAAATAGTAAGGGTATATTTAACCAGAATTCTGGTTAATTTAACCAGACATTTTTTTAATGAAGTATAATTATCCTTCTAAGTCCAGTCAGCTAGTAGTTTTTTTCCCGAATAATTCTCGTACGCGATTTTTTTTTATATAGCTTTTTGACGGGGTCCTGAAGGACCTCTAAAAATTTGTAGAACAGATCGATTGCCAAAGTGTTTTTTTTTTTTTTCTAAAGAATTTTCAAAATTCACGTTTGCGTGGGTGGACCATTTCTACTGTGTTGTACAAAAAAAAGTTCAAATTAAAAGAGAAAGTGTTCAAAATTTTGAGAAAAACAAAAAAAAAGAACCTTCTATCTCTAAAAGATTTCGAGATACGGTAATTTCAAAAAACGCCTTTTTTCCGAATTTCGTCGAAAAATCACTACTTTTTATAACTTTGTGTGTACCATCTGATCGAATGATTTTATGAAAAAATGTTCAACAGTCGAGTGAAAATCCAAGTGTTTATCTTTAATTTGACACAAAGGACAAAGTCCTAGCTCTTATAGGTCGGCAGTTAAAGTGGACTAATTTTGACCTATTTTTCAGGGCAATTTCCCCCTGCGGAGTTTTCTCGAAACAAGGCATTCCATGGGCAAAGTACGATAGTGATGCCAGAGGATGAAATGAAGTAAACAAAATAAAAATAGGGCATTCTAGTCCTATTAGTTTGTGATTTGTGATCTTTCAAAAAGTCCGGTTTTTTTGCATTTTTTAACTAAAATCATAAAAATTGTGTTTTTTGTAAATACCTCGATTCCTGTTGATCCTCCGATAAAAGGTCGAGAAAAGAAATTAAAGTAGACTCAACTCTGCGTAAAATGGGATAAAATAAAGTGTCCTAGCCCTAATAGGTCACAAGTTATGACCATGGAAAGTGGACCCTTTTTGCATATAATCACCTGAGTGTATCAAACGGTGCAAGTACGGCCATGTTTGAACATTTTTATGCAAATTAGGTAATTAGCACTAATTCCAATGAAAATAATACATACTTTTCTTATTGACAAATAATTAATTGTTCATAACAAAATCATTTAAACACCAGTTTTAGTACTTTTTTTCCGTTTTTCTGTACTTTTGTGGCAAAAAAGTTATTATAATTTATTATAAATATGCAATATGCCTTTTGTTGTTAATAAACAAATATTGTTTGTAACAAAATTATTTAAACACCTGTTTTTAGTACGTTTTGACCATTTTTGAGTACTTATGAGGCAAAAAAGGTATAATTTATTATAAATATGTGACATGCCTTTTATTATTACTAAAAAATTAATTGTTTATAACAAAATTATTTAGACACCTGTTTTTAGTACTTTTTTACCATTTTTGAGTACTTATGAGACATCAAAGTTATTATAATTTATTATAAATATGTAATATGCCTTTTATTGATAATAAACAATTAATTGTTTATAACAAACTTATTTAGACACCTGTTTTTAGTACTTTTTCACCGTTTATCAGTTCTCTGCGGCAAAAAAGTTATTATAATTTATTAAAAATATGTAATATGCTTTTTGTTATTAATAAACAATTGATTGTTTATAACAAAATTATTTAGACACCTGTTTTGAGTACTTTTTGACCGTTTTTGAGTACTAATAAGGGAAAAAAGTTATTTCAGTATATTATAAATCTACAATATGCTTTTTTTATTAATAAACAAGTAATTGTTTATAACAATATCATAAAAGAAACATGTTTGTTGTACTTTTCATCATTTTTTCAGTACTTTTGCGGCAAAAAAGTAACTATAATTTATTATAAATATTTAATATGCCTTTTTCAATTAAAAAAAATTAATTGTGCAGAACAGAATTATTTAAACACCTGTTTTTATTACTTTTTGACAGTTTTTGAGTACCTATGAGGGTAAAAAGTTATTATAATATATTATAATATAATATATTATTACATGCCTTGTGTTATGATTAAACAAGAAATTGTTTATAACAATGTCATTAAAAAATATGTTTTTTGTACTTTTCATCCTTTTTTCACTACTTTTGTAGCAAAAAAGGTATTCTAATTTATAAGGAATATCGAATATGCCTTATGTTAATAATAAAATAGTCATTGTTTGTAACAAAATATTTTTCACAACAGCTTCTGTACATTTTATTATACAATTATCTTACAGACTCTTGTAATTCGTCCTGAATGTCGCAAAATGTATTGAATAATATTTTTTTGTAATAAGTACTTCAGTAACTAACTAACTAGTTAATTAATTAATTTAGTATTCAACATTCATTCAGTAATTAATTAACCAATTACTTGACTGATTAGTTAATTAATTACTGAAGTACTAATTACAAAAAAATATTATTTAATATATTTTGCGACATTCAGGACGAATTACAAGTGTCTGTAGGATAATTGTATAATAAAACATAGAGAAGCTGTTGAAAAAAATATTTTGTTATAAACAATGACTATTTTGTTATTAACGTAAGGTATGTTCGATATTTATTATAAATTAGAATAACTTTTTTGCCGCAAAACTACTGACAAAAGGATGAAAAGGACAAAAACATGTTTCTTTTATGATATTGTTATAAACAATTAGTTGTTTATTAATAAGAAACAACATATTGTAAATGTATAATATACTAAAACAACTTTTTTGCCTTATAAGTACGTAATAACGGTCAAAAAGTACTCAAAATAGGTGTCTAAATAATTTTGTTATAAGCAATTAAATTTTTATTAATAACAAAAAGCATATTACATATTTTTAATAAATAATAATAACTTTTTTGTTTTAAAGAACTGAATAACGGTGAAAAAGTACTAAAAACAGATGTCTCAATAATTTTGGTATAAAAAATTGATTATTAACAACAAAAAGCATATTACATATTTATAATAAATTATAATAACTTTTTTGACGCAAACGTAATGAAAAACAGTTAAAAAGTACTAAAACCAGGTGTTTAAATGATTTTGTTAAGAACAATTAATTGCTTATCAATAGAAAAGTATCTATTATTTACTTGCAATTATTGCTAATCACTTAATTTACATGAAAATGTTCAACTATGGGCATACTTGCCCCGAATGGTACACTTAGGTGATTATATGCAAAAAGTGTTCACTTTCCAGGGTCATAGCTTGTGTCCTATTTATTAGAGCTAGGACACATTATTTTATCCCTTTTTACGCAAAATTGAGTCTATTTTCATTTCTTTTCTCGTCCTTTCATCGGAGAATCAATAGGAAACGAGGTATTTTCAAAAAATACAGCTTTTTTGATTTTAGTAAAAAAATGCAAAAAAAACGGGACTTTTTGAAAGATCACAAATCACAAAATAATAGAACTAGAAGGCCCTTTTTTTATTTACGTAGAATTTTGTTTATTTCATTTCATTCTCTGGCATCACTATGGTACTTTGTCCATGGAATGCCTTGTTTCGAGATAACTCCGCAGGAGGAAATTGCCCTGAAAAATAGGTCTAAAGTAGTCCACTTTAGGTTATAACTGCCGATCTATTAGAGCTAGGACTTTGTCCATTTACGCAAACGTGAATTTTTAAAATTCCTATTGAAAAAAACCCCCTTTGGCAATCGATCTGTTCCACAAATTTTTAGAGGTCATTCAAGACCGCATCAAGAAGCTATTTCCAAAAAAATCGCGTCTGGGAATTATTCGGGAAAATCATGCTTTTTTACTACGTGCTGTCTGGACTATTCTGCCACCAATTAAATTCCAGCTTTGGTTTTTTTTGGCAATTTATCTTTTATTGGTATGTCTTGAATTTAAAAAAGAACATGCTGGAGATTGAACAAGGAAATGTATGATTAGCGCACTCGGGTGTGCGAAACACGTTCTTCTTTTTCACATGTGACAGTGATCCATGAACGTTTCTGCGGCAAGGTACAAGTATCTGCACCGAAACGGAAATGAGTAGCTACGATCGGCAACGCTTCACGGATAATTAATCTTGAACCATCGAAACTGAACCTCTGAAGTGTATAAATGCATGTTGGCTTCTTGATTCGAGCGTGCTCTAATAGTTACGACTAAATGCATGAAGAAAAACGATTTCACGTTTGGTCATTCTTCCTCTCACTTTCTATCCCTGTTTATCTCTTCTTTGCGTAATTTTCACCTGAAACCGTTAACATTCCGCGATGTTACATAAGAAGTTTTACAAAAATGAGAAAAACCAAATTCCGATCTGAAAAATGTTGATAGTACTATTTCAATCATTTTCTTTTTCAAAATACTTTCCAGGATGAAAACAATGTAAATAAATTTAGGGTGAAGGGTCAAAATGCATGCCTATATGGAGATTTTTTATGAGGTTCGAATACATGTGATTTTGGATTCGATAAGGTCCGCTAAATAATTACTAAGAAAAGCCAGGGTTTCTAATCAGAGAAGGATCTTTTATTCGGTATTTCGGTATCCTTTCTCTCTGATAAGGTTTCTTTTCTTCTTCCCTCTTCTTCATCTTTTTGCCATAACATTTCTTTTGTTTCAAGCTTCAATAACCTCGAATAAAAAGGTTTTATTAAATTAAAAAATTTAATCCCGCATTCAAACCTCGAAAATAATCAATCTTACCCGCCTGTTTCCTGTTTCCTTTCTTTAAAATTTAAGAGTACAATTTCCCCTTTACTGCTCGTGCCACTTGTTTCGAGTTGAGTGATTTCCTCGATAAAGAATGAATCTCGCGATTTCATGGGTGAGCAAAACGTAAAGTGGGATTTCCTTTGTTTCTTAGTTGAAGAAGAAGTCGTATGAGTGTAAGCCATGGGTCTCTTCGTCTCGAAAAACAAGATGAATAATGAAGGTATATCAACTTCGAGACATTGCTTCATAAAACAACCCAGTCAAAACACGACGTAGTAAGTGGGTTTGGGAATAAAAAGTAGACTCAAAAATTTTTCGTTATCGTTATTCTTCATAACATAATAAGACTCGTAATTTTTCGTAAGACTCAAAAAATTATTGTAATTATAAAATGGCAACACAAACTTTGAGTTGAAAAAAAGTTTTTAATTTGTGAAGTGAAAAAGGTGGCTTAAAAACTTTAATTCTTTCAATATGTAAACAAATTTTGATGTTATTTTAAACAAATTTAAATAGATTTACGTATTTCAGTAAATTTAAATTATTTACATTATTTCAGTAAATAAACATGTATGAATTTTGGAAAATTATGGAAAATAAAAAATCACCTACATTTTATAGAAACTGAAAATGAGAAAAGAATCAGAAGATCAATAAACCAGCTGTGAAGTTGTATTACTTTATTTCCCCTTTTTTTATACTCTGAACTATTTTGATCTTGCGGCACTCACAATTTTTTCTGGTGCATTTTTATCAGTAGAAAGTTCATGATAAGTAGAACTCATTGAAATTCAAACTCAAACGTTTACAAAAAAAACGCAAGCAAAAAATTTTTTTTAAAAACGCCCGAGACCTAAAATTTTATTGTTGATAATAGTTCCATTCGATGTCCAAAGACACATAAAAAAAGTTTCACATCCCAAGCACAACAACATCCCCCCTAAAAGTTAAAAAATTCACGAAAAATATCCTAACCTTGAGACTTAAAATTTAATTATTCATGATGGTTCCATTTGATGTCCTAAGACACACAAAAATGTTTGAACCCCCTAACACAAAAGGATCACCCCGTTTTTCAACCCCTTAGATTAAAAAATTCACGAAAAATAACCTAACACCTAGAATTTTCTTGTTGCCAATGGTTTCATTTAATGTCCGAAGACACAAAAAAAAGTTTCATCTTTCTTGTACAACTGGATCACCCTCTTTTTTAACCCCTAAGACTGAAAAAAATTCACGAAAAATACCCTAACCCTTATTCTTGTATTTGTTATTCTCTTATTCGTTATTCGCGTCTTCTTTGTGCGATTATCGATTAACGAATAACGAATGAAATAAAGGACTGCACGTGCTTTTATTTAGTTAAAAATATTTTGCAAGTTGTTTTGGCATTATGAAAAATAAATCCTAGTCTAAAAATACATTGGGATACTATTAAGAGCATGTACCAAGGTGACCACGTGCCCTAATTATATTCCCCCACATTTTTCGTAAATTAACAAATCAAATGAATTTTAAAGAGAAGACAGATGTTTCTCCATGAAGTCTGCACTTTTTTTTCTCTTTAAAATTCATTTGATATATTAATTTACAAAAAAAATTGATGAATATTACTGGTTACGTGATATACATCTGGATATTTTCGAATATCTGTTCCAGATTAATTAATCTTTTTGCATAATTTAATAATGCTTTTAAAAATTTTTGGAAATATTAATTGCCACCCATTTTAACTGATAGTTTTATAATAAATTCCATATTGACATATGAATTTTACATATGATAAATAAAAAATATAAAAAATTTAATTTCCCATGTAACTCACATAGATAATCGGTACAATTGTTGCGCCCCCCCCCCAATGATTGGCCTTTTCCTTAAAATATACTTAATAAAAAATATTTTTCAAATAAAATTACTAATAAATAGTGTAAGATTGTTATCCGGATATTCTACGCTGTTTATTAGTAGTTTTATTTCATTTTTAATTTAATTATTTTATTATTATTATTTTATTATTTTATTTTTTATTTTTTTATTTTATTTCTCAAGTTTGAAGATAGCCAATCATTGTTTAAGGGGGACAATCATTATTCCGATTACCCTATTCTAAAAAATTTCTAATTTCTTATTTTGAAAAAGACAGAGATCTTTTTATAGTGATTTGTAAGCATTCGATGTATTTAGTTTAATAAATTAAATAATTAATTACTGAAAAATGGAGAAAGAAAGGATTCGATTATAATTCCCTTTTATGACAGCTTTAAGCTGTCAAATAAACTCCTCGATAAACTGGCTATCAGGTATTAGAAATTTCGAGTTGCGCTGACTTCAAATTAATTAAAAATCGAGTACAGAACTAATTTCACGAGTGATGATTGAATTGATCAGTGAATTAGGTGAATGAAGCTGCCGACGAATGATAAATAATTTAATAACGGATGAAGTGAATAACTAATAAATGATTGCGGATAAAATTTTTATTCGTAGGTCATTCGAATAATTTTTCAATCGAATAATGCCCAACTCTGTTAGCAATAAAATGTTCGGTCTCGAGGAAGAATTTTGTGTGAATTTTTTAATCTTAGTGGTTGAAAAACGGGGTGATCCTATTGTGCTAGGGGGATAACACTTTTTTTCGTCATTTCGGCATTTTCCTTTGGCTTTTTCTCGATCTCATGACGAAAAGCTCTGTATTTGCCATGTCCAAACGAAAATTTTGGGTCGAGCGATTAAATTCCTCGGCTTCGCCTTGTGATTTAAACTACGCTCTCACCAGAATTTGCGTTTAAACTTGGCGAATAATGTACTATTATGTATCTTAGGGCATAAAGTTATCATTATCAGCAATAAAATTTTAAGTCTTGCGTATTTAAAAAAAAAATAATTTTTTCTTGCGTTTCTTTTTGTAAACGTTGCGAACTTCAGTGAGCTATACTACCGTCCAAAGTAAAAAGATCTAGGTAAGTGACTTTGTGGTTTAGGATTATTCTCTTAAACCTAGTAATAGAAAAGTCGACCTAAGCGACAATGTCACTTACCTATCTTTTTACTTTGAACGGCAGTATAAGTAGAACAAGTTCTACCCTGTTAGAAAATTCTTGAAGTTTCAACCACTTTTCGTTTACTGTGATTGAAAGTTTATTTCCCCTTGGTTGAAAATTTTTTCATTTCGGTTGAAAATTATTTCATTTTTGTTGAAAATTCTTTCATTTTGGTTGAAAATTCATTTACTTCGGTTGAAAATTGACTCAGTTACGGTAATTCAACTAAAGTAATTTTTCTAACATTTTATACCTATTCAGTTATGGTAATTTAACTAAAGTAATTGAATTTTTTTAAACAGTTTATTGGTATTTTCACGGGTGTTAGAATTTTTGTTTCATTAAACAATAACCATCTCACACGGAAAAAATAAGTCAGTGAAATTTTAACAGACTGCCTCTACCACTTTAGGATAGATCCGAAAGTGATTGAAAAATTGGAAATGAGAATATCTATAATATCGTGAATCATTTATTAAAAAATGAAATGCAATTATGATATTTCTAAAAAACTATCAACGAAAATCTAAAGACAGAAAAATAGAACCTGTATAACATTCACGAATTAAAGTTTTGCAGTCAGTTAACGAATCTCTCTTTGACTGTCAACGAAACTTTCGTAGACTGTGTAGGAAAGTTTAAAAAAAAAATCTGTTTTAAATTACTTTTAATATTATTATTATACTTAATTTATATGTTGTCCCTGATTTATATCAATGTATATGAAAACATGAGAATGACAACTCGTTAAAGATCATTTGAAGTTGGCCTCCCAAGTAAAAGTTAAAATAACCTAATTTAGGGGCCAACTTCAAATGGTCTTTAGTCTTTAGCGAGTTGTCATTCTCATGTCTTCATGTACAATATTGTACACACAATCACTACACATATAATCCAATGCTTATAACGCTATTAAAAATCCTAAACCACTGCGGATTCGAACCTAAGTCTAAAAAAACTACTTTAACCTATTTTTAACGCATCGTATCCCTAAATCTAAGCCTTTAGGCCATCGCGGATCATATGATATTGAATGGAAAACTCTTGTCCATGTTCCATCTCTGACAAATGCAAGGCCGAGTGAGAAATATCTGTGCCCCATTTAATCGATAATTTTTTTGTTTCACAAATTTGTAATATTAGATGGAATATCAAATTTAAGATTTTTATTTTCTGCATTAATTTTATATGAAATAAAATATAATTATCAAAAATATAAGTCTGGGGCTTAATTCACAATCATTTTGAGCCCAAAAAGAAAAAAATCACTGGGCCGTTTTTGAGAGAACTTAATTTTTGATATTTTTTTAAAGAGGTTAATCAACATATTTTCATGAAAATAAGTTAAAAATGAAATTGTATTGACTTACATCGTTTAGTTTAGCATACAAAAGAAGGTTCTAGCTGCTGAACACCTTACGAAAACTGAAACCGTTCAATAATTTTGAAAAATGGGAGAAAAAGTGGATAAACATGAGCTTTTTGGAAATTGTTCGTTTCGAACGATCCGAAGCCCCAAGTACTTCTACAAGAAATAAAGTAAATAAAATTTGCTGCAAAACTTAAACATAAATAAATGCTCTACCTCTAAAAGTTTCGGAGTTATAGCCTGTGAAAGTCGTTTTTGAGTGAATAATTTTTTTTTAATTAACAATTTTAGTTTTTAGGCAATAACTTCTTTCCTATGCATGGCTGATGAAAGTTTGACTTATAAATGAAAGTAGACTCAATTTCGAGTAAATCTAAAAAAAACTGAATGCTCTAGCTCTAATGGGACCGAAATTAAGGCCTTCCGAAAATGAACGTTTTTTATTGAATTTTGTTAAACATCATTTTTTTAAATTTCTCGTTTATGAAGAACAAAACGTGGAAAAATGCTCTTATAATATTTTTTACCTTGTATTTGAAGGAAAAGATAACCCAAATAACTTAATTGTGAACTAAAAGCTTTTATTAGATTAGATTATGAAAATATGACTAACTTTTAAAATGAGTGAAGACTCATATTCCCACAATGCACGTTGCAGATCAATCGCGTAGTCCGGATGATCCATAGGGACTTTATATTTTGTCCAGAAAACGAGCAATTAAAAAAATGATGTTTAACAAAATTCAATAAAAAAAGGTTCATTTTCGGAAGGCCATAATTTCGGTCCTATCAAAGCTACAGCATTCAGTTTTTTTTAGATTTACTCGAAATTGAGTCTACTTTATTTATTTACCGGCAACTTTCATCAGCCATGCATAGGAAAGAAGTTATGGCCCAAAAACTAAAATTGTTAATAAAAAAGAAAATTATTCACTCAAAAACTTTCATTTATTTACCGGCAACTTTCATCAGCCATGCATAGGAAAGAAGTTATGGCCCAAAAACAAAAATTATTAATTAAAAAAAAATTATTCACTTAAAAACGACTTTCACAGGACAAAACTTTTCGAGATAGAACATTCATTTATATTTAAGTTTTGTAGCAAATTTTATTTATTTTAATTCTTGTAGAGATACTTGGGACTTCGGATGGATTGGAAAAGAACAATTTCAAAAAAACTTATGTTTTTACACTTTTACTCCTATTTTTTAGAATTGTTGGTTTCAGTTCTCGCAAGATGTTCAGCAACTAGAACCTTCTTTTGTATGCTAAACTAAACGGTGTAAGCCAATAAAATTTCATTTTTAACTTATTTTCATAAAAATCTGTTGATTAACTTCTTTCAAAAAATCAAAAAGTAAGTTTTCTCAAAAACGGCCCAAGCGCTTTTTTTGGGCTCAGAATGATAGACCCACCGTGACTGTTTTTCAATAATTCGATGACTTTTCTTCATTATTTCGACAGCGTCTATCACTCTTTAATAAAAGTTGCACCGCATTTTTAAAAAATTCTGCCTTATCCGAAAGTGATTAAATAGTCAAGTAAAATTTCGATGACTTTCTTTCAGTGCAATTTTCTTAAAAAGTGCATTTATTTTGTTCACTTACTCCTCGTATTATATGTATGCAGGAGTGAGTGCAAGATATAAAGCGAATTGAAAATGATCTTGCAGCCAAGCCGCAAGTTCCAAAGACGATTTTTTATCGGATTAGCAAGAGGTAGAGAATTGTCGTGGCAATTTTATTGGTGGTTCACTTCTGAACAGGGAATCGCCATTATGTTGAGTCCACGCGGTACGCCCTTGGATCCAGAACCCAGCCAGATCTGCCTGGTAAGATTGCGGATCCAGGAGTCAGTGGCCTTTCTTGTCTGAACGCCCATTCTTGGAGCGTCTCGCCCTTCTGACGCGTTCACGAAGGGCCCATCGTCTCACAAAATTATGTATTTTCTGCCAAAGCATTATTGGAGCCTCGTGACCGGCATCGCGGACAAGTTAGAAAAACGCCAATAGCCAATTCCCAACCGAGAAACGATGGGAATGAGGGAGAGTCAAAAGCGTAGAGCTCAGAAGGTAGTTGATGAAAAAAAGTTAATAGGACTGTTCTGATGCCTTATAAAATTCTGAAAGTCAGATAAAATTGAAAAAAACTCTTTGAAAAAATATTATAGGGTCATTCCAGAATAGATCGTCTGATAGCCGTTGCGACCTATTTTCAAAAAAAAATTTAGTGATATATATTGTTTCTGGGTGCTATTAGGATTAAATTTTCCCATTTATATAAACTGATATCTTGTATTTTTCACAAAAATCGTTTTTAAATGCTGATAAGGTGGATGACAATGGCGCAAGTACCACATGACAAAATATACAAAATATAAATATACAATATATACAAATATATAATATATAAATATAAATATTTGTCAATATACAAAATAATTTAATGATTTAAAAAAGATATTGTGACTCAAGAATGATATTTTCATGAGATACCAATATTTTTTTATTTAAATATTTTTTTCAATATTAAAAAAGGGTTTAAAATAGACCAAAAAACACCTAATTTTGGCATATTTAACTGTGGATTTCTCCCGTATTACTATTTCTAATGTATTAAATTTAATTTTGACCGAATCCATTTCAAATCAGGCAGGTTTTACACTTGACGTCGCAGAATCTTTCGAGGAAAAGATATGTTTTTTTAAAGAGGAAATTAGGTCATACGTATTTTTGCGATTTGTGAAAAAAAAATTTTTACGAAGTTATGGGTATTTGAATTTTTTGCTCTGTTTTTAAAAAAAAACCCAATTTTTTCTTTAAACTTCTATAACTTTTGACCTAATTAAGATATTTAAGATTTCTTCCCAGATTCTGGTAGCGTTTATCGTCTCCTTTTAAACTCCGCCAGAAAATTTTTAAAATGTTAAAAATTAACAAAATGGCAGTGGTTTTTCTGAAAATATTTATAGTCGACTTTCTCAAAAAACCCACATATATATTTTTTGCAAATTTTTTGTTAAATTTTTACTATCATAGGAAAGACATCTTGTGAGTTTTATGCGGACTAAATAACTTTTGTAGCCAGGATAATTTTTTTCATAAAACCGAGTTTTCGCATTTTTCTCGAAAACAACTACAGATACAAAAAAATGTTAAGAAAATAGTTTTCACAATTAAAAAAGTTATACAAAAAGTTCTTTCACTCATTTATGATATCAAAAAATGTTAAGAAAATAGTTTGCACAATTAAAAAAGTCATACAAAAAGTTCTTTTACTTATTTATATCTTGCACCATTTCCGAGAAAAATAAAAAAATTCAATTTTCATGCACAAAAAAACTTTCTTGACACCTGGTTTATGGAAATACACACCTTCTTATTTTGTTAAATATTTTTAAAAATGTACGTTTATATAAAGAAAACTTTCTGTGAGTTTTGCGTAGACTAAACAATTTTATGGCCGGAAAATTATTTTTGATAAAATCGAATTTTCAAATTTTTTGCTGAAACAAAAATAATGTCAAGGCAAGAAATTTTTTGACTATAAATTTTTCGACGAATGAAAACGTGAGATTTAAAAAAGGTGCCGTCTATCCCGGGAATACAAAAATGTCACATATTGAAGATGGAAATTGATGAAGGTGATATGAAAATTTCTCACATGGTCAAAACTCCTAAATACGATGGGTTCCTAAATTATCTACAGAATCCAATGATTCCTCTTCGGATCTCGAGGATCTAATGAAGAATCTGAAAAAATAGATAATAAAAATCTGGAAACGAGGGCCCAGGTATTATTTTTTTTCCTTTTAAACTGAGATTCCAACGAAGTTTTTGTACATTATTGAAAAATATCAGGGTGAATGTGAAATATATTTAAATATATTGAATATAAAAACTTTTTTTAGGCAATTTTTGTGCATTGCTAGGCAAAAAATTTTTAATCTTGACATTATTTTTGTAACTTTAATCGTTTCAGCGAAAAATTTGAAAATTCGATTTTATGAAAAATAATTTTCTGGCCATAAAAATTGTTTAGCCCACGTTAAACTCATAGAAAATCTTCTTTATATAAACGTACATTTTTTAAAACTATTTAACAAAATGTGGGTATTGGTATTTATGGATACTTATTTATTTATTTTTATTTATTTATTTATGGGAATTTCCATAAACCAGGAGTCAAGAACATTTAAATACTTCTGGAATTCTAAATCACTTCAACGTGAAAAAGTAGCGTATTGAGATCCTAAAAAAGTATAATTAAATTGGAATAAAAAGGTTTAAAAAATTCTTGTTTGCAGAGTTTTTAAATTTTCTTGAGTTTTAATTTTTTTTACATATCTGGAGGTCAAAAAAGACTTCTCAATTTTTTGTGGATTTCAATCAATCATTTTTTGAGAAATAATTCCTATTTAATTCACCCCTGTTTTTGGAAAAATTTTTTAACACGTTTTTAAATAGGAGAAGAATTTTTTGGGGTACTTGAAAACTTTCCAGTGACAAAAATGCACTAGAAAAAAAATGGGCAAGACCCAGGAATGGAAATTGGCAATGCAGTAAACTTTTGAATTTAGATTTTGGTATTTAATGAAATTATCTTTAGAACTTGAGGCTTAAACATTTTTCTGAGAAAGTGTGGGCTTTTTAAACATAGAAATACACTAGAAAAAAATTCACAAGATCCAGGAGTCGAAATTAGAATTACAGCAATTTTTCAAAATTTGAAATTTGTTATTTAATAGAATTATTTTCTACACTTGTGATTTTTAAATTTTTCGAGCATGTGTGAATGTTTTAAGCATAGAAATATATTAGAAGAAAAATCGACAAGACCCAGGAATCGAAATTAGAATGACAGCAAATTTTCTTAATTAGGAATTTTGTATCTAATAGAATTATTTTTTACTTATAAGTTTAACATTTTTCGAGCTTGTGGGATATTTTTAAGTCTAGAAATACACTAGAAAATAAAATCTACGAGACCCAAGAATCAAAACTGGAAACAGCAACTTTTAAAAATGCTGAATCGATGTTTATTGTGGTATAAAATTACCTTTGAATTTGCATTCGTTAGATGCAATTCTTTTTCGAACTGAAAGAAAGCATCGTTCTTTGTGCACGCAATTTCAACCACAAAACCTCTGAAAAATTACTATAATTGTAATTGTAAAAATTCTAAAATTGCAAGTGAAGAAAATAATTCTATTAAATACCAAATTCCAAATTTTGAAAAATTACTGTAATTCTAATTTCGACTCCTGGGTCTTGTGGATTTTTTTCTAGTGTATTTCTATGTTTAAAAAGCCCACACATGCTCAAAAAAAAGTTTAAACCACAAGTTATAAAGATAATTTCACTAAATACAAGAATCAAAATTTTAAAAATTTGCTGTATTTCCAATTTCGATTCCTGGGTCTTGGCGATTTTTCTCCTAGTGTATTTTTGTCACTGGAAAGTTTTCATGCACCCCAAAAAATTCTTCTCCTATTTACAAACGTGTTAAAAAATTTTTCCGAAAACATAGGTGAATTAAATAGGAATTATCTCTCAGAAAAATGATTGATTGAAATCCGCGAAAAAATTGAGAAGACTTTTTTGACCTTCAGGTATGTGAAAAAAATTGAAACTCAAGAAAATTTAAAAACTCTGCAAACAAGAAATTTTTGAAACCTTTTTTTCGAGCGCGGGTA
>JBAGKK010501244.1:0-14768 GCA_037177015.1 Euceroptres primus | reverse complement strand
CAGAATCTAATAAAACACTCCTCAAATTTCTAAACTTTCAGAATCTTTCGAATGCTCTATAATTTTCTAAAATCCTTTACGAATTTTGAACTTTTGAACCAACTGTTAAAATCTTCTAGAATATTTTTAGTTTTCCATAAACTTGTAGATACATTTAATCTTTTAAAATCCAAAAAAATTCTTGACAATCTAGATTTTTGAGTGTTTTAGAATCTAGAGACTTCCTGGTTCTTCCAAAATCTTCCATGGAGTTCTAAAATCTTCTAGTCTCTTCCAAAGTTTTTTTAAAGACTTAAAAAGTCTACGGAATTTTAGGGAGATTCTGAAAACAGTATAGAAGATTTTTCAAGATTATTAGTCTTTTGAGAGGGTTCTAAAGGATTCTGCAGAATTCTGGAAATTCTAATACACTTTAGAATAATGTGCTTGAAGTTCTGAAAATTTAAAAAAACGAAATCTTTATTTGATTTCGTTTTAAACTCTAATTCGTTTTAAAATATTGGTTTATTAATATAGAAACTAATGTAATAATAAAGAAGCATATGATATTTCTCTTTATTTTCTAGATTGAACGATATTTCAAGATAAATTTGAATTAAGAAAAAAAGTTCGTTCATTTGAAGGTTCAAAACTTCAGGTACACTTCAGAATATTGTTGACGATCCTAGGAGATTTTAGAAGATCATGGTAGAGTTCAGAAGATTTTAGACGATTTTAGAAGATTCTGGAACATTCTAGTATATTTTGTAGAATGTTAAAGAATTTTTCAGAATTCTTTATGATTTTATTAAGAATTTTTTAAGATTGTATAAGATTATTATAGACAAATAAAATTATTTATTTAGAATCCAGAAGGTACTAAAAAATTATGGAAGAATCCAGAAGAATCTAAATGGTTGTAGATTTTAAAACAGTCTAGAATATTTTGGAGAATTTTTACTGCTTTCAGATAAGTTTTGAAGATTCTAAAGAATTTCAGAGAATTTCGGTAATCTTTTGTATACTCTGGACCTTTGGAGGATTCTAAAAGATTCTGAAGAAAATTCTAGAAGGTTACGAAAGTATTCAGAAAATTTTAGAAGATTCTAGAAGAGTCTAGTATATGTTGTAGAATATTGAAAAATTTTTGGACATTATTTTATAAGATTATTGTATGAGAACCCAGAAGATTTTCGAAGTGCCAAATATTTTGGAGAATTTTCAAGGATTTTCAATCAATTTTAAAGATTCTGGAGGACTTTAAGAGATTTTGAAAATTTAAAAATTATGGGCTATTTAAGAAAACATTAAAAGAGTTTTAGAATGTCAGAAGTTTCTATTTCTCCTAATTCTTGGAAAATTATTCGGAAATTTATTTATTTATAAATAAATATATAATTATTTATATTTATGTTTATAATTATAATTAATTATAAATAAATTTATTTAATTATAAATTTATAAATAAATTTATTTATTTATCTTGATTTCATTCCGGGTTGCTACAAAATTCCAACTTCAAAATTCCCTGACTTTCCTTGACCAATTTTTCATTTTCCGTGACCGTTATCTGCCGTTATAATTATAATTTTATAATTATATAAAAATATTATTAAATATTATATTATAAAAAATATTATAAAATATAAATATAAATTATATATAAAATAAATTATAATAATAAATTATATATAAAATATATATAAACTATATATTTATATATAAATATAAATTATATAAATATTATATTATTTTATAATTATATAATTTTATAATTATTAAACAGGGATGACAATGGTTCACTACTTCAATTTTCAGGTAAATAGGGGATTTCCTTTTCGAAAAAGAAGATTTTAAAAAAAGAGGGAAGTTTTTTTTTAAATACCAAGGAAGCTGCAATTCGCCAGAATCTTAAAAAAAACTTTAAAAATCTTAGATTCTTGTCGAGAATCTTTTAAAATCTTTGGAATGCTCTAGAATTTTCAAAAATCATGCATGACTTCTGGAGTTTTCAAGAAACTTTTAAAATCTTCTAGAATATTTTTAATTTTCCATAAACTTGTAGATTCATTAAATCTTTTGATTCCCACAAAAATTTTCTACAATTTAGACTTTCGTGTTTTAGAATCTCCCAGAGATTTCTTAATTCTTCCAGAATCTTCCATAAAGTTCTAAAATCTTCTAATCTCTTCTAGACTTTTTTTTTTGAAGACTCAAAAAGTCTATAGAATTTTACGGAGATTTTGAAAACAGTGTAGAAGATTTTTCAAGATCTTTTGAGAAGGTTCTAAAGGATTCTGCAGAATTCTGGAAATTCTAATAATACACTTCAGAATAATATACTTGAAGTTCTGAAAGTTCAAATGAACGAATTCTTTATTTGATTTCGTTTGAAACTTAAATTTGTTTTAACATATTGGTTTATTAATATATAAACCAATGTAATGATAAAGAAGCTCATGATATTTCTCTTTATTTTCTAGATTGAACGATATTTCAAGATAAATTTGAGTTAAGAAAAACAGTTCGTTCATTTGAACGTTCAAAACTTCAGGAACATTTCAGAATATTCTTCACGATTCTAGAAAATTTTATAGGAGTATGAAAGAGTTCAAACGATTTTATAAGATTCTGGAACATACTAGTATATTTTGTAGAATATTAAAGAATTCTTCACAATTCTTTAAGATTGTATTAAGAATTTTTTGAGATTGTATGAGATTATTACAGACAAATAGAATCCAGAAGAAATCTAAATTATTGTAGATTTTAAAACAGTCTAGAATATTTTAGAGAATTTTTACAGATTTCAGATAAGTTTTGAAGATTCTAAAGAATTTGATAGAATTTCGGTAATTTTTTGTAGACTCTGGAGAATTCTAAAAGATTCTGTCGAAAATTCTAGAAGGTTACGGAAGTATTCAGAAAATTTCAGAAGATTCTGGAAGAGTCTAGTACATATTGTAGAATATTGAAAAATGTTGAGATATTTTATAAGATTATTGTATAAAGATTCAAGAATAGAAGATTCAAGAACAGTCTCAAATATTTTGGAGCATTTTCAAGGATTTTAAATTAATTTTAAAGATTTTGAAGGACAGAGATTTTAGGAGACTTTCGTGGATTTTGAAAATTTGGAAATTATGGGATATTTAAGAAAACTTAAAAGAGTTTTTGAATGGCACAAGTATCTACTTGTCCTAATTCTTGGAAAATTATTCGGAATTTTCAATATAAAAAGGGAAAAATGGAAGAAAAAGGGGAAAATGGGGAAAAAGGGGGAATAGGGGACTGATTCTGCCCCTGATTTTGTAATATTATAATTATATAATTACAGCACTTATTAAATTATAATTATAACTATTGAGATATAATTATAATTTGTTGAAAAAAAAATTCCCTGACTCTCGAAAGTTTTTCCTGACTTTCCCTGATTTTCCCTGACCATTTTTGAATACCCTCACTCCAGAATTCTCTAACCTGTTGTAGCAAGCCTGTCATTTGAAGAAAACTACTCATTCAAATTTAGAGTGATAAGAATTCCAAGATTATGAGTGAAATTCAAGAACTTTACTAGGTTTTTCAAGGTAAAAAAAAATTCAAGGACTTTTCCAGGTTTTCAAGGATTTCCAGGACGCTAGACACCCTGTTTCAAGTGATCTAATTTATTATTTTTGACACTACTTCAGTTTAATGCTTATTTCAAAACTTAAATTTGGATTTGGACATAAATAAAAATTATAATTGGGATTAATGTAATTTCAGTGTTAATTGCTAATGCAATTCCATTCATTGGATTTGGTTTTCTCGACAACTTCATCATGATAATTGCTGTACGTATTGCAATTTCATGGTTGCTACAGATTTTCCTTTTCCGAATTCTCAATCTTTTCCAGATTTTCCTGGATAATTTAAACAAGCATTCCAGTCCTAGTTTTTCAAAATTTTTTATCTGAGGACCTGTCATTTACATTCCTCCAGGTTTGCCTGGCTCTGTGGCAACCCTGAATTTATATTCGATTTGCTCTTTCCATTTCATAATGTAATCGTTACAGGGTGATCGAATCGAAATGTGCTTGGGAACTGTGATAACCCTATCAACTATGGGGGCTGCTGCCATTGGAAATACTTTTTCTGACATTTTGGGCATTGGATCTGCATATTACGTTGAGGTTCTGGCTCAAAAAATTGGATTCAAACCACCCAAGCTAACACCCATCCAATTAGATCTGCCAAAATCTAGAATGGCTGCCAATATCGTACGTTAAAAAATAGTTGAAACATTTAAATTATTTTTTGAAATAAAATTTTCATTTCTTTCATATTATTCTTCTGCATTTCAGGGTCGAGTCTTGGGAGTTACTCTCGGTTGTATATTGGGAATGACTCCTCTATTCTTTCTTCATCACGATGAAAAGAAAAAAGAGACTGAAAAAAAGTAATAGAGCTTTCTGCACTAAACACAAAAGACTAATTAGAACTAATCTCTCGCACTATAATTTTTGTATAGATATAGATCATACATAATTCTGTTTGACCGAATTTTTTTTAGTAGTTAAGTTAATGTTTTACTGTGAATTTCTAATTATATTGTTTGTATATACATATTATATATCTATGTACGTAAGTACTTAATGAAATGAAACATAGAAGATATATCGCACAAAATAATGCTTTTAAAACTTTTACTTAATCCATTCGATACCCTGTCTCAAAATGTTTAATATCAGATAAATGAGAAGAGTAAAACTAAAATTACCATTGCTAATACTTTTATTTGAAAAATTATTTTTGCCCAGGAACAGGATAGTTAGTACAAAAAATATACTTTACTTTGTTGGCGCGGAGGTAATTTAACGTTCTTTATAACTATTAGAGCCCACTGAAATAAACTTGCTTCTAAATTTATCGCAATGAGATATAACTCACGTAATATCTCCAGTTTCGTAAAGGAAACTTAAAACCAAAATCAAGAATCTCTCTTCGATTGAAGATTGTAATTAACTCGTCTTTACTCTGTAAAAATAAATCCGCCTCAAGAGGTTCTGTGTTTATAGAGAAGTCACTGATGTCGTCAAAATCTTTGTTGCGATTTCTTGGCGATTCTGACTGCAAGTCCAAATCCGGAAGAAAAGTTATAGTAGAATCCGACCAGCGTTCCCAAGTTGGACACCTTACAAGTTCTGGCCTCTTAAAATTATTGCAGTCGAGTCGAGAATTGTTACAATTTGCTTCGGGAACGGTGCTGTTTGTTGATAAGAGAATTTCAGGATCTGTGTTATCAGTAGGAGATGCACATTCAGGGAACAGTTCGTAGTTTACGCGAGACAAGTCGTTGCAGCGAGATACTCTTCTGGGCATAAAAACAGATCCTGGAAGGTGACTAGTAACTAAAATAGATCCCAAAATCGTCGCCACTCCTGCTACGTAAGCAGCAAGACAAACGGAAGAGACGCTGAGGAAGGCTTGAATCACAGGCATCAACTGTATCGCATCAATCAGACAATTAAGTTCGGTATAAGAAAACCATCCCCGTCTACTTCCTTCTTTATAGGCTAAATCCTTTTCTAGTTTGTAAAGTCGATCCCAGAAATCTTTGTTGACGACGAAAACGCTCCAATCCTAAATATGCAAAAATCGTAAGGTATTTTAGTTTAGACGAATTTAAATTCAGCGATTTTAAAAAAGTGATATTTTGTTTAATACGTACGATTGCTTTGAGGAATTGCTTTTCCAAACGATTCATTTCTGAGATGGTCAAGCAGCCAGATTTCGCCCATTCTGCGTTAAAAACTTCATCTTCTTCGCCATTGTCTTGTAAGAATTTGCTCGCCACCATCTGAAAGTGTTGAGAAAATATTAAGATTTGAAAGGATACGATCCGATTTAGCAATATGAAGAAGACGACTTACAAGAGTAACAAGGAAAAGTTCGGAAGGTGCTACTCGTTGTAAGTATTCCGGATTACAATCCTTTAATCGTTCGAGGTACAAGAGCGCTAAAACGAAAGAACAGGGAGACACACATGCATTTCGAGAAATTCGACTGGCTTCCTCTACATCTAATCTTTCCAGCGTCCGACCACATTTTACTCCTGTAAAAAGCTCTGCAGCAAATTCTGTAAAGATAAAATTGAATTCAATATTGCACATTTACTATATTCGAATCTTAATTCTAAGCTTTTTATTTTTTTTTTTATCTAGTCCAAATTTTCAGAAAATGGAAGAAATTTAGAGAAGAAGTCTAAGATTGTAAGAAGAATGTCTAAGACTTTAAGAGAATGTGTAACTCACCAGTGACTGGTAAACTGAGGCAATCGGTAACGGGTCGTTTTGAGTAGTAAAGTGTTTTTGATATTCGAGACAAGAACTCATCGTTATTTCTAAAACTCTGAAAGAAATAAAATATTCATAATCGTTCTTGAGAATCCTTGAAACGTGCTCGAACTTGAATATAAGGATGATTGCCAAAAAGTTAACCATTTTAAGTCCCTATCATTTTTCATATATCCTGTGATTAATTAATTTTTTCTAAATATATCTGAGCAAAGTACTTACATCAGGGCACAATTTAGGAAAGTTTCAAAATTTTAGACGACTTAAATTATAAATAAAAACGTTTGAAAAATATCAGGTTACGCGATGTCTCAAACTACAAATTTAAAATAGAAAATTGCTAAATAATATCAAAAATACTTTCTTTAATCAGGATGTCTAGCGTTTCTCCTTAAAAAAACTTAAGGACTTTTCCAGATCTTCTAGGTAAAAAATAAATTTTTCCAGGTATAATTTTTTAATTATTACCATGAACTTTCATGAAAAAATCTTTTTTTTTGAACCTGTACGATAGAAATAATTTATACAACTAAATGAACCATATAAAATGTATATTATACAATTTATAAAATTCTTGAGTTCAGCTAACTGTATTTATCTGAATAAGCTCGATAAACTATTGTTTAAGAAAATACTCTCTAAAAAGAAATAATTCTGAAAGTTCAAAAAAACGAAATCTTTATTCGATATCGTTTTAAACTCAAATTTGTTCTAAAATATTGGTTTATTAATATAGAAACTAATGTAATGATAAAGAAGCTCATGATATTTCTCTTTATTTTCTAGATTGAACGATATTTCAAGATAAATTTGAGTTAAGAAAAAAAGTTCGTTCATTTGAACGTTCAAAACTTCAGGTAAATTTCAGAATATTCTTGACGATTCTAGAATATTTTAGAAGATCATGCAAGAGTTCAGAAGATTTAAGACGATTTTAGAAGATTCTGGAACATTCTGGTATATTTTGTAGAATATTAAAGAATTTTTCAGAATTCTTTAAGATTGTATTAAGAATTCTTTAAATTGTATAAGATTATTATAGATAAATAATATTATTTATTTAGAATTCAGAAGGTTCTAAGAGATAATGGAAGACTCAAGAAGAATCTAAATGATTGAAGATTTTAAAACAGTCTAGAATATTTTTTACAATTTTCACAGATTTCAGATAAATTTTGAAGATTATAAGAATTTGAAAGAATTTCGGTAATCTTTTGTACACTTTAGAGGATTCTAAAAGACTTTGTGGAAAATTCTAGACTAGAAGGTTACGGAAGTATTCAGGAAATTTTAGGAGATTCTTAAAGAGTCTAGACGATTTTAGAAGATTCTGGAACATTCTGGTATATTTTGTAGAATATTAAAGAATTTTTCAGAATTCTTTAAGATTATATAATATTATTATAGATAAATAAAATTATTTAGAATCCAGAAAGTTCTAAAAGATTATGGAAGAATCCAGAAGAATCTAAGTGATTGAAGATTTTAAAACAGTCTAGAATATTTTGGACAATTTTTACAGATTTCAGATAAATTTTGAAGATTCTAAAGAATTTTAGAGAATTTTGGTAATCTTTTGTATACTTTGGAGGATTCTAAAAGATTTTGTGGCAAATTCTAGAAGGTTACGGAAGTATTTAGGAAATTTTAGAAGATTCTGAAAAAGTCTAGACGATTTTAGAAGATTCTGAAACATACTGGTATATTTTATAGAATATTAAAAAAATTTTCAGAATTCCTTAAGATTGTATTAAGAATTTTTTAAGATTGTATAACATTATTATAGATAAATAAAATTAATTATCCAGAAGGTTTAAAAATATTATGGAAAAATCCAGAAGAATCTAAATGATTGTAGGTTTTAAAACAGTCTAGAATATTTTGGAGAGTTTTTACAGATTTCAGATAAGTTTTAAAGATTCTAAAGAACTTAAAAGAATTTCGGTAAAAAATGTTTTCTACATTCTACATTCTAACAGATTCTGTAGAAAATTCTAGAAGGTGACAGAAGTATTTAGAAAATTTTAGAAGATTCTGGAAGAGTCTAGTATATATGTTGTACAATATTGAAAAAATTTGGGATATTATTTTATATTATTGTAGGAGAACCCAGAAGATTCTAGAAAAGTCTCAAATATTTTGGAGAATTTTCAAGGATTTCAAATCAATTTTAAAGGTTCTGGAGGACTTTAAGAGATTTTTGGAAACTTTCGTAGATTTTGAAAATTTGGAAATTATGGGATATTTAAGAAAACATTAAAAGTTTTTGTAGGTCACAAGTTTCTATTTCTTCTAATTCTTGGAAAATTATTCAGAAATTTTAATATAAAAAGGGCAAAAAGGAAGAAAAAGGAATGAAACTATAAAAAAAGTGATTTTAGGAGGTTTGGAGAATAAAAGGGGAAATGGGGAAAAAGAGGAATAGGGGACTGACTGTAATCCCTGATTTTGTAATATTATGATAATATAATTATAACAATTGTTAAATTATAATCCTAACTATTAAGATATAATTATAATTTGTTGAATAAAAAATTTCCCTAACTCTTCGAAGGTTTCCCTGACTTTCCAGAATTCTCTTACCTGTAGCAACCCTGTCATTTGGAGGAAACTACTAATTCAAATGTAGTGAGATAAAAACTTAAGGACTATGAGTGATATTCAAGGACTTTTCCAAGTTTTTCCAGGTAAAAAACAATTGAAGGACTTTTCCAGCTTTTCAAGGATTTTCAGGACGCTAGACACCCTGCTTTAATAGTTTAAGCTTAGAAAAATCAATTAAAATTAGTTGAAAAAGATTATGGAGTGATAAGATGAATATTTTACATTTAAAGATGCGAAAAATCGCGCTAAAGTCTGTCACCAAGTTTTGTGTCAGGTTTTACGATTTTGCTATTTTAAGATAAAACTTGAAGATCGTATCAAAATACGAAGTAGATTAGTTCATTTTAGCGGAATGAAGATTTTATACAGTTGAAAATCCATTTCTTATCAGTATTTTCAAATTGCAGTCAATAATAATTACTATTTTTGCACAATATGTTTTACAAAATGTCATATTTATCGAACTATTAATTCAAAATTTCATTAAAGGAGAGGATATATTCGATATATTGAAGATGTGTAGTCAATATCAAATAAATCGCACAATCACAGATGTTTTCCGTAATTTTAATAATTTTTACCTGTTTTTGGAATATTTTTAAAAGATTCTTCAAATATTTATATTGTCAAGGTCGAATGTCATACACTGCGAACTTCGTGACTTTTGAGGTTAGGGACGTTCAGCTTTATTCACTATAAAAAATCTTAAATGAAATGTCCAAGCTTCTGTGATTTTAAAAATGAAAATTTCTGTAATATTACCAGATTCAGTATAGTTAACTCACCTAGTCAAAAGTAATATTATCACATTGAATGTAGTCAATTCACCTTTGAGGTTAGGGATTCTCCACGAGCTTGTAAAATCGCAGCACCAAAAATTGTGAAATAATTCAAGTTCTGGGATAGTGTCATATTGAAACAGAGTAATATTTGTCACCTCGTAGAATGTAGGAATTTTGCAAGATCGTGAGGGAATCTATTATTTCAAGTAAAATATCTTTGATTAAAGTTGGAAAATCACTCTGGACGTAGTCGAATTTACTACATTTAATGTAATAATATTGCAGAAATTTTGTAAAATCATAGAAACTTTGACATTTCATTTAAGATTTTTTACAGTGCGACTTTATTTTTTCCTCTCAAACTCAAAAATGATTTCATTCCTAAAGTTCGACATCAACTTCCTATGCATTCACATTACTTAAAAACATTTAGAACTTAAGACTCCACGCTTATTACGCAGAACATAGGTATAGGAGTTATTTTCCTATAGAATTCAAACTATCACAAATATATTCCTTGATCTCTCTAATTCGTTTTTTCATACACTCTAGGGTTGGTCGTGTTTAAAAGAACCTACTTTAGGCGGCATAATTATTTTTTTCGGAAAATTCGTGGTCCAATATGGTCAACTTTTTGAGAATTACCCATCCAGCAGCTTTACCTTTAACTTCGTGTGTGACTTTTTACTCTTCGAAATGTTGGGCATCTTCTCAAAACCGGTCAAACGAATAAAAAATTCCGAATATTTTGGCACACAAGAATTTTAGGGAAACGACGTAGTCTCGATTTTACAAAAATAACCTAAAGATAAACACCATCACTTGAAATTTTTTTGAGGAAACTCCACACGACGTAAAGATGTGTGACTTGTGTGACATCATAAATTAAATTTTGTAGGTTATGTAATTTACGACCTTTTCGTTCGAGGGCGCTGTAACTTTCGAGAGGGAAAATTCAAATTCTCTTTACTAAGATATTGTAATTTATAATTAAACAATAACTTATTCTGCAATATTTCTTATTTGAGGAAAAAAAAAGATAAATAAATTTATACAGATTATGAATAGATTCAATTTAAAGTATAATAGACGCTTAATTTACAAAAAGGATTAATAATAAACCCTACAGCTGATTTCACTCAACTTCTTTGCTGCTGCCCCACCCTAACCCCTGCAGAAACTCGATAATTCGATACTTTTGGGATTGAGCTAACTTCGCGATTAATGTAGGTTATTTGACATATGTCATTTTTTTTGTGATTACCAAATTAGTAATTGATTCCAAACGGCAAGCAGCGGATGAAGTTAATTGCAGTGACCTAACCGTAAAATTGAAAAACGATTAAAAATGTGGTATTAGTGATGCGTTTAAAGGGGAAAAATAACGCAAAGTCTTTTCATAGCGTCTACAAGGTGCTTTCACGCATATGTCGTAAGTACATTTTAATTAGATAATTACTTCTGGCCATGGATACAACAAATTGGTCAAGAGTAATTATTGTGGTTTCCTTCATATGCCTGCTTTCATACTGTTTACGTGATGCAGAAAACAATCATAATTAGGACCAGTAATGCTTTAATTACAGACTCTATTTTAAGTGAACTCTCCCCAATTCATGAATTACTCATTCCTTTCCACTATTTATACCTTTATACGATGCGAAGAAAACAGAGTTGTCATTATAAAAAAATAAATTACTCCTAACACTGGCTCCTCTGTTTCTAGTCAATGTTCCTTAACTTTGCGATTATGACTTTATGTTTCACGCTAAAAGTTCTGCTCCACTTCCTACACAATATACATTTGTATATATTTGCTTTGTTGTGAAAGAAATTCTGCGTTTTTTTTTTTTTTACTGACAGGTCAATAAATTATGAATCATTGATTCTGAAATTTTTGATGCTTTCAGTTCGAAGTATGTTGTAAGTGTAAAAATTTTAGTAACAGGATATTATTTATGTTAACTATTATTTTTGGATTTAATGAATATTATATTGTTATATTTAAAAAGCATTTAGAGGATAATTACATCGAGTGGGAACCATTTGTCGAATAAACAATAGATTTCTTTTAACCTAAAACTTTAATGTTTTTTTGTGAGTAAATTCCATTATAAGTAAGTCTAAATTAAACCTTTGAAACATAAAATTGAGTTTACACGCCAAAATAATAAAAATAGTAAGAATTTTATCTTCGACATTGACAATATAAGTGTATTTTCCCTACACTGAGAAAAAAAATGCTCGGGAATCAATAAATATACTATTGAATCAATAGCTCGTTCAAAAGTAGATCTTTTATTGATTCAAATGAATATTCAATGATTCAATATTCAATATTCAGTGATTCAATATTTAATATTCATATTCATATTTCATTTTGTTTCAATAGTGATGCTATAAATTCTATACTATATAAATTTGAATCAATAAAATATCTGCTTTTAAACGGAGACTATTGATTCAAAAGTATATTTATTCATTCCTGAGTATTTTTTTCTCAGTGTATGTATCATGAAAAAATATTTAATGAATCTTTATTTCAAAGTAAAAATCCAAAAAGAATTTTATCTTATCCCTGGATTTTAAGCAAATCAATTTTCAGACTAAACTACTCATCCGATTTAGACGGTTTTTCTTAAAATTAAAGTGTATAAAATTCCGCATCGTTACAATGGAGGACATTTTTGAACAATTTTCTCAAAAAATTTTTATTTAATAAAGAAAATAAAAAAATTTTTTTGACTTTTCAAGACTGCTATTTAGTCAAAAAAAATTTTATTTTACCGAAAATGGTCCACGTCGAGGCAAAAACTCATTAAAAGTGATGTACAGCAGTATTAATTTAATAAAACAAAAATTTAAATTGTTATAAAAAAATTAGCTAACAAAAGTTATATCTTCTTTATTTGCCACATTTAAATGCACTAAACCAATATTTTCAGGGGAAAATTGAAATAAAATAATGTTAACTTAAAATTAGAAGGATTAAACATAAATTCCTAATTGTTTATTACAATTTCATAAACAAATTTATTTTTATTTAGTTAACAAATTAATTATTTAAGCATTTTTCAATATAGAAATTTTGTTTTTTCAGCAGAATCAACTACAAACATCTCAGAGATAGTCTATTGCTATGATGATTCGCAGTTAAACAATAATTGTACACTATTTAAACAAATTTAATGAACAAATTCATTGCTTGGCTGTTTTTCAATATATTAGTTTCGTTTTTTTAGCAGAATCAACTAAAAATATGTCACCAATGCCCTTTTGCAATGACAACTTACAGTTAGACAATAATTGTATACTGTTTAAACAAACTCAATAAACAAAGGTATTGTTTAGCAATTTTTCAATAGATAAACTTTGTTTTTTAACAATTATTGTTTAACTGCAAATCATCACAACAATATACTATCTGTGAGATATTTGTAGTTGATTCTGCTGAAAAAACAAAATTTCTATATTGAAAAATGCTCAAATAATTAATTTCTTAACTAAATTTGTTTAAACAATAAACAATTGATGCCTAAGTGTAAAATAAAACAGCAAGACACATTGGCAACATACTAGTTATAGATTCTGCTGAAAAAACGAATCTTATCTATTGAAAAATTGCCAAACAATACCTTTGTTTATTAAATTTGTTTAAACAATATACAATATTGTCTAACTGCAAATTATCAAAGCAAAAGGCCATTGGTGAAATATTTATAGTAGATTCTGCAAAAAAAAAAGGAAACTTATTTATTGAAAAACAGACAAGCAATGCATTTGTTTATTAAATTTGTTAAAACAATGTACAATTACTGTTTAACTGCGAATCATCATACCAATAGACTATATCTGAGATGTTTTCAGTTGATTCTGCTGAAAAGCAAAATTTCTATGTTGAAAAATACTCAAATAATCAATTTGTCAACTAAATTTGTTTAAACAATAAACAATTGATGCCTAAGTGTAAAATAAAACAGCAAGACACATTGGCAACATACCAGTTATAGATTCTGCTGAAAAAACGAATCTTATCTATTGAAAAATTTCCAAACAATACCTTTGTTTATTAAATTTGTTTAAACAATATACAATATTGTCCAACTGCAAATTATCAAAGCAAAAGTCCATTGGTGAAATATTTATAGTAGATTCTGCTAAAAAAAAAACGAAACTAATTTATTGAAAAACAGACAAGCAATGCATTTGTTTATTAAATTTGTTAAAACAATGTAGACTTATTGTTTAACTGCGAATTATCATACCAAAAGACTATCTCTGAGATGTTTGCAGTTGATTCTGCTCAAAAAACAAAATTTCTATAATGAAAAATATTTAAATAATTAATTTGTTAACTAAATTTGTTTAAACAATAAACAATTGATTCCTGAGTGTAAAGTAAAACAGCAAGACACATTGGCAACATACTAGTTATTGATTCTGCTGAAAAACGAAGCTTATCTATTCTAAAATGGCCAAATAATGTATTTGTTTATCAAATTTGTTTAAATGATACACTCTTATTGTTGAAGTGCAAACTATCACAGCAGAAGGTCATTGATGAAATATGTATAGTTAATTCTGCTGAAAAAGCTAAATCTATCTAATTAAGAATGCCTTAACTTCGTATTTGTTTATTAGTGTTAATTTTGTTATGTTATTATTACAAAATACATTTAATTACTAAATTATTTATTAAACTAATAATCTATTAATTTACAAACCGATTAAATTTATTAAGTTTGATTAATTTATAATTTATTTAAGTGGATATAATTTAGATATAATTTATTTATGAATTATTTTATTTAGATTATTTAATGTAAGTTAAATTTATAAACAATTACAGGGTGTCTAGCGATCAGGCCATTTAAAATTCCCGGTTTTTTCCCGGTCAATTTTTATTCCTCAATCAAGTTAAGAATGTCTTTGAGATTTTTGAAAGTGAACATATACATAGAAAATGGAATTTTAATATAATATACATATACAAAATTTATATCGTAAAGAAGATAATTATTTATTTACACGTGCCAAACTTATCTTTAATCACAGACTGAAGTGATAA
>JBAGKK010501233.1:0-14769 GCA_037177015.1 Euceroptres primus | reverse complement strand
TGAATGTGTTAGTATGTATAAACTACTTCCTGGAAGCAGTATTTCGCTCGGCAAAGAACCGCGCGTTCAGTGTATTATAATTGAAGTAATGGATTTTCTAAAAATAAAAAATGTGTCAACTACCATTTTTAAAAAAATAAATTAATATTTCTTCGCTTATTATGAAATTTGTTAAATATTTTGGTAAATAAACTTTCTGTTTCTTTATTCAAGAATATAATTAAATATTTATGGAAATCTCTATAAATATTGTAGTACAATATAATTCTGATAGTATTCTCTTATTTTTTTGCAGCTTCTGAATAATTACACGAATTTTGTAAGTGACAGTGGATTTTTATATCCACAAGTGATTTTAGTCGAGAAGATGGCTAAAGTTCAAAAAAGTCCTTTCTACTTTTACTCATTTGGTTATTTTAGTATAAATATGAGTTCCATTTTCACAATTTTAAACATAAAGGACAATTTAGGAGTAGCTCATGCTGAAGAGGTTTCATATCTTTTTCCCCATAGCAATATCAGCACTATATCTGAAAAAGATGAGAAGATTCTGAATTTAATGATAGATTTTTGGACATCCTTCGCAATAAATGGGTAAGATTATTATAATATATTATATATTATTTTCTATTATTGTAATTATCTATATTTGTAATTATTTCTAAAATATTTGACACCCGATAAATTAAACTGTTTTATTTATTCAGAAAACCAACATCTGATCACTTGGAGGATCCAAATATCTGGCTGCCTTATACGCAAAACAATAGTTTTCTTCAGATTGGAAATATTTTTAATAATACTGACCCATGTGTAACTCGGGAAAATGATTACTTTTCCTCTCGTATGGATTTCTGGAAAAGACAATTTCCCGTGTTATAGGGTCCTATTTTTTAATAATATTTCCAACAATCATAAATAGAAGAACGTCAATTTAAAAAGGACAAATAATAAAATATTTTATAAACCTCTTTATTGTTTGTATTTATATTGTTTGTAAAATTATATAGAAATATAGTGGTGGAATTATTTGATTAATTTACCCTATTTGATTTCATAATTCTTTCTTTTTATGTACTTATTCTGTTTTATTATTGAATTATCGTTTTTGCACGCGCCACCATTCATTCAAAATGCGAGTATTCGATTGTTTTTCCGATTATTTTATCGAAGAAGATTTTATAGACGAAAATCCATTTGAAATTAGCATAATATATACATTTTATCTCGCCACGTCTACATTTTAGAAGTGATCTTACAACTCTTAAACAAAATTTCTTCACTGATTGTATGAACTTCTGGAAAGAAAATGCCTGTATAATACCTGTACCTTAAATTAATAAAAATAAAGTTTTAAAATTCTGATTAAAAAGTCAAACCTGCAATTTCCATTATTATAAGAAATAAATTATTATTATGTATTTTTACATCTATAAACTGATAATTTTTAACTTCTGAATAATATTTAAATTAGTGTATTGCGTAATTGTTTTAAAAAAATATTATATTCAATGATAATTAATTTAATAACTTATTCTTGAATATGAATATTTGAATTCAAACAACAGGAAGAAGGAGAAATGAAAACACCGCCATCTTGAATTTCTAGAATCGAAGTGCCTTTTCCGGTTCTTTTGACGTGTGTATTGTATCAATACAAAAATGGTAAGAGCAATAATCCCGTTTATTCTGTGTAATCGCAATAAATTATTCGTGAAAACTCACACAATTAAAAGATGAAAATCTAAATCCAACCACCTATTGTAGTATTTTTGTAAAAAATCGTGTTGATTTTAACTTATGCGGTTTTAAAAATTAGTGAGGTTATGTCGCAATTGGTCCAGAAATGAAAGATATTTTTGACTATAAAAAACATTTCCCAGTGAAAATCTGTATTTTAAAGTTAAATCCGACAATGAAAATCAAAATTTGTGAACGCCTATTGTTAAAAAGCATTTTTCTTATTTTGGTTTTTCAAGATTTGGAAGTTATGTTTCGTGACTTACCAAGTGCTGTTGGATATTTTTCTTACAAGTTTTTAAACGTTTTGGTTTATTAAAAATTGAATCACTTTCGTGAAAGAATCTGCGGAAATAAATACTGATTTATAAATATTTATATGTGATGTATGTGAATAGTGTTAAAGTGATGTATTCTGTTAATTTTATAGGCCAAGCGTACGAAGAAGGTAGGAATCACCGGGAAGTATGGTACCAGATATGGTGCTTCCCTCAGAAAAATGGTAAAGAAAATGGAAATTACGCAGCACAGCAAATACACCTGCACGTTCTGCGGAAAGGTATGTTTTTTCTACGTATATTTGGTATTATTAGAGAAAATTTTTAGATTCTGTCAGAGGAAGGAGTTTTGTTTCAATCTCTGCTTTATCGTATTTCAATCCTTAAAATATTGAATTTCATAACGTATTATACAATTTATAGATTTATATTACACAGGATTTAAAAAGTTTTTGTGTAAAAATATCAAATCACTCTGGAATTTATTTACTCTCAAATGCAATGTCAACAATATTGTAAAAGAATCATTTAAGCTTAAATTGTAAAGCTAGCTTTACAATTCAATCATTTTTATATTTGGCTGAGTTTTTGGCCCGAAAATATTTTAATTTGACTGCTTTAAAGTTTGTATATTTTGTACCTTTTATTATTTAAGGCTAACTAAAATTGAAAAACTCAAATATAGAATTTACAGAGTTTAAAAATGATTAAATATGTTAATATTTTATTTCTTTTCAACTCAAGTACTTGTTGAAACATGATTTTTAATTTGTTTTCTGTATTGTTTTTTGCAGGAGGCCATGAAACGCAGCGTAGTTGGAATTTGGTCCTGTAAACGCTGCAAAAGGACAGTCGCAGGAGGTGCTTGGGTTTATTCTACAACGACCGCCGCATCCGTCAGGTCAGCGGTTCGTCGTCTTCGTGAAGTCAAAGACCAGTAAATCTATTTAATAATAAAAAAATTTTCCAAACATTTTTTGTTACAATTAATTCGTTAGACTTACCCTTTTAATTTCACTGTAAAATACAATAAACTCTTTTACTTTTTGTTCAACCGAAAAAAAGTAAATTTTAAACTCATTTTAATTGTTTAAAAAAAACTTAAGTTAAACATAAAATGCATTTTTTAAGTCATGCTTTCAACAACAAACAACACGAGTATTTTGCTACAAATATTTATTTAATCTGAACGATTCAACTGATTTCGCAATACGGTTCGTTTCCTTAAAAAAAATCACCACTGAATCGCACTTTTCACTTAGAAGTGACGGAGAAGGTCTGCACAAAAATAAATACTCCAGTCTTAAAACAATGAATTAAATATATTTAAGCTGTAAAATGATAAATTGCTGCACCATCACCATAGATATTTCAAAGTTTATAGTCTTCTTTTTGTAACGAATGACATACCTTACTAATTATTCTAATTTCGGTTTCATGAATTACAATTTATTTGATCGCTTATGAGATACTTACACGCTAAGTCTTGATTTAATTAAAACTGTACAATCTTCTAGCGATCGTTACTCGATAAATGTGGCATTGCGTGTACAACTAACGGAGCAACGTATCGTGGACGTGAAATATATGCAACGATTTCAACTACGCAACAGACAAAATATAGAAAACTGACAGAAGTCGAGAAACTTTCTCACTCCTGCAAAGTTACATAACACCGGTCTTATTACAAACAGCAATTCACCATTGCATTTTCTCTCTAAATTAAGTTGAGAATGATGACGGAAGACTCCGAAAAAGCTGTTGTTCGAAAGATTGGAATTCTCAATGCATTGGTATAATACTGATGTTAAATTCAACACGTTCACGATCGAAATAATTACTCAAACAGGTAAAAACTATCACGAATTTTCAAGAAATTGATATGTTTAATTTTGAATAAGACAGAAAATTAAATTTTCCTAACAAAAATTCTCGCATTATATGTATTATTGATAATTTGAATAAAAAATAATTACTTTCGTTAAATTAAAAATAAAGCACTTTCTTTTAAAGAACGTGTTGAAATGCGACAAGTAATGAAACTATTCGAACAAGAAGCAAGGAACTATTGGAATTACAAAAGATTCGCTTAACGTTGCTCTAACGTCAATTTCATTCACACAAAAAATCGCACCTGATTCACAACTTACTAGAGTTCAAACAAAGCTCAGTCACTGAAAATTCTCTAAGCTGACGTCTAAGAGGAAAATATCTTATTTACAAAGGATATTTTAATTTAATAATACCGAACCTTCTGTGCTTTAAAAGTAAATTATGTTTTCAATCCTAGGATCTTTCAGATTTTTTTTACAAAGGACGAAGATTTAAATTAAATATTTTCTTTAAATATTATTATTATAAGTACAAAATATAATAATAATATTTAAAGAAAATATTTAATTTGAATTTTTTACTTAGTATTGATTGATTAATAAAATAAAAATCATGAACTCTGTTCCCAAGTTATTCTCTTATTAATGCGGAAGGTCGTCATTGCACGCATCCCAAATTAGCAAGTTTGCCTTACATTTAAATTCATCTATGTCAACAATGGTTTATTTATAACAGTGGCATGATATGATCTCTCTCTCTCTCTCTCTGTCATTCGGTAAAAATTCACGTTGTTTTTTTCATTTGCACCTGTACTTTCAGAAGTACTTGACAATCAAGGCATACCATAAAAAAATGGCAGTAAATGCTCGATATTCTATAAACACTAGATAAGCCCTAAGAATCTCAGGAAATTTTCTAGAGTCTCCGTAACTGTTTGTGTCGCTCTCTCTCTTCAGTCACGAAAGAGGAATTAGGAGCTGCTACTTCCTTGAACGATCTTTTAACAGATCGCTTTGATATTTTTCTTAATTCCAGTGGTAGAGTAGGTCCCTGATAAGGTCAGTCCTCTAATTACAAATAGTTGAACGCTTTAACAAGTACCGAATACAGTTCTTGGTCCTTTGCGTTTGCTTGGTATTAGCTAGCTTGCCACTTGAATTTACTCTGCATTATCCACTTTTGACCAGGGACATGCGGATCGCAGGTCGCGAGCACCGGTTGAGTTGCGTCTCCAGATCGAGGTTTCGAGAGACAGTGGCCTGTATTTGTGTGCCTGATCATCTTTGTCTGAAAGTTTAATTCATTTTCAGCAGTTGAATATTAATTGCAAAACTAGTCATAGTTTCGGGAAAAAAACTTGAGAATTTCAAATTTAGTTTTTTTTTCATTTATGTAGTTTTATAATAATTATATTGATTCTTGACTGCTCTTTTTACGGAGAGATTTTGAATTCAAGAACAATTCAAATTTAAGAAGTTTTATCTTTGAAGGGGACGAACTTCGAATTTTGAAATTGTAAGAAAATAAAATCAACTCACGTCTTCATTATAAACCCAAGCTTGATTTCCACCCATTCCGTGGCAACGAACTATTTTTACTGGTCCTTGAGGACTCGCAGCATCCAAGCACATATCATCCGACATTATTTGCTGTCTCTTAGTATACGCGAATACCTGAGAAAATTTAATTTATCTTAAAGTGTTATAATATAATTAGAAACAATTTGAAGCAGTCTTAAAATGGATGAGTTTCATATTTATATCTAATAAATCGAAATAAACCAGTAAACGAGTAAATATTGCTGGAAATGCTAAAAATAACAATTTCTTACAAGAAACTTTTAGGAAGCATTTACTGTAGTTGCCAGTAAAGATCGATTTATCAAAATAAAAATATCAGATAGTTCCAATACAAAATAAGGACTTCAATAAAATTTGTGTGCAAGTCATATATTAATAATATGCCTTTACAAAAAAAAAGGAAATGATTCATTAAAATAAAACCACTCAACCTAATCTAATTAACTAAAATTAGTATCCGTTATCTCAAAATCAAAAGTTATATTTTAAGTATAATAAATATAAAAATTGACTACAAATAGGAAAAGTGCTTTAAATATAAAAACCTTTTTTCCTTGAAATTTAATTTTGTTTTTTATAATGCCAGAGTGCAAATTTAAAAATATTCACTCGCCTGATTGCCACCAAGTCCATGACAATAACTGATGCCAACATTCTCTCCAGTCCTTCTACCCATAGTGTCCAAACAATTCCTCGTTTCCACGTTCTTCACATCTCCTAGATAAAAGTAATCCAGAGGCATCGGTGACTCCGGATAGATATTTTCCAAATACCATCTGAAACTCTTGCATTTGAGTCGATCCCTCAACGCAACTCTTTCTGAGACATCGCCAACCGAAACACTTCGGGCACCTGTAAAAAAGAAGCCTTTAATATCTTGAAATTAAAAAAATTTAATATCACTATCTTGCTCTGTGCTTTTGTGTAAAATTCTTTGTAATGGTACAGTGATGGGTGAAAAGAGTGCGCAGTGCACAAAACGTGCCTGGTGATTTGGTCATTGCAGGTTTCAGATCACAGAGCTTCTCTGTGAAAATTCCCTCTAAGAAATTTTCTTTCAGGAAAGGATTCAGATCCAAAGTTAAACTCGCTATGGCATTCGAAATCTTGGTGTTTTTTTGTTTGTGTTAATTGTATCACTAATTATGCTGGTATACTAATTAATAAAACTAAATTTGAAACAGACTACAAATTCTATTTTCATGTTCTAAAATTGGAAAAATCATATTCAACTCAGACTACAAATGAAACTGTTTATAATAAAACATGCTTTGGAACTTAATTTTCTACGTTCAAATAAATCTGAATTTGAAAGCTCTCGAAATTCAAAATTTCAAAGCGCTTGATTTTGATATTTGAAACTGTAAAAAATTGTTAGAAAATATACTTTTGTAACAATGTTATTTCAAATTTCAACTACTTCTTTTGAAAGCAATGACAAGATGTAAAATAAAATGTAACTGAGTTTCAATAACTTAATATTGCAGCCACACTCGTAATTTGTAAATCTTTTGCTTTAAAAATCATTGCAATAATTTACTCTAGATCTAGAACCAAAGAGCTAAACAATGGAAGACACATCTCTAAGAGCTAAATTCTAAATCTAAAGGGACGAGTACATTTTGTCACTGATCCTCCGGCTGATTTAAAGGAAATGTCGATTTTCCAGATAAAATAAAAATCCATGTTTCCCTTAAATTTGGACCTCTCTGAGCTAACTCATTCAGATAGGAAAGTGTAAACGTTTTAACGGGTATCTGATAAAGGTAAAATGAAACTGAGTTCACAAAGGCTGAAAGCGACAATCACGATGAAAAACCAGGGGGGAAGGCAGTGGATTCCCAGAAAAAGAGAGCATGCTATTTGACTGAAGGGAAAAATCGTGTCGATAATCAGCGACGCAGGCGTTAGTGCTACCTGGATTAATGTTGTAATAGAAGTGTTTCCATTGGTCCAACCAGACCTCAGCGAGGCGAGCATTGTTCCGATTCACGATCTTGCTCGTGCCCCCGGGGAAGGTGTAGGGAGTCGACTTACGAAAGACATGCCCAACATGCGAGCATGTTGCGATTTCCAAAGTCCCACCACACATCCATATCTAACCAACTCAGTTCTGTTAGTGTGTTAGCAGAAATAATTGCATTGTTAGCATTGATACTAAACAAAATATCGACTACGGAAATCAGCATCAGCGTCCTGCTTCTCCATCGGCACCTACAAGAGCTTTTAATGAGTATTAGAAATGACAAGCGCAACAATGAAACTTTTGTTAGTCGGTTGGATGGACGAGTGGTTAAGACAACGATACAATACTTTGTTCTGGAATTAAAACTACCTACTCTATGGATAAGGTAAAGTTACTACGAATCAAAATTAATTTCTACTTTGTTAAATGCGTTTGTTATAAAGCAGATTTTTATTCATTTAGGCAGCTGAATTAATTTAATTTAATTGCTATACCTATAATTTTCCTTGTGGAAAATAACTTTTGGGGAAACTTAAAATATCAGGGTCTGCAATGAAAATGAAACGAAAGGTGAAATGACTTTTGTTTCTAGTTTCTTAAGAAACGGAACAAAACTTTTCCAATTTCGTTTTCTTTTCGAACGCTAAATAAAATTTGCTTCTTATGAAACAATAAAATACAAATTGAAAGAGTTTTTTGCTTTATTCTTAGAAACAAAACAAAATTAGAAAGCACATTCGTTTTATTTCTGGAAATAAAACTGTCAAATCTTACAACTTTTTCAGGTAGAATCCACCATAATAATTATTTTCCAAGCATTAGATATAAACTAAAATCATTTAAATTCTATGCATATTTCTAGGATTGAAATAAATTAAATTTTCCAGAAAAATCTATCTCTTAAAACTAAAAAGGAAATTTCAACAAAAAAAAATTATATAATAGTCCAATTTCACTGCAATAATGTGGCTTATTTCTTAAAAACCTCGTTAAAATTATAATAAATGGAAAAATTTCAAACTCAAAAACATAAATGTTAATAAAAAAGGATCTTAGAAAAGATCATTTCTAAAAGAGTATAGAATACTTGTGCTTTTAAAATACCACAATCTCCAATTAGATATTTCGTAAACTGCCACTGGAAACTGATTTCAAAAATACTTGTATCAGATACCCATCGAAAGTTATTCACTCACTCCCATGAAAATTAAAAGCCACCATTAAATTCAAACAAAAAGAGATATACAATTTCAGGAATACGAAAACGCATTTTTAGAACTACCTGAATATTTCCGATGACGCAAAATGCAACGATCAAGCAGGGGTTAAAGACAAAATACTCTAGAGAAAACCATTGAGCGCGTAAAAAGATAGCGCTAATATATTGGACGAAGCTTAACGGATGAAAAACGCACTCAAGAAAAGTGATCTAACCTGGGTTCATAGCATAGTAAAAGTCTCTCCACTCGTCCATCCAAACTTCAGCTACTCGGGCTGCATTGTGGAGAATGATCTTGCTGACTCCGCCCGGGAAAGTATAGGGACTCTTGTCGCGAAATACGTGCCCAACGTGTGAACAAGGGCTGATTTCTAAAATACCGCCACACTGCCAAACCTAGAAGTAACTTTCTACATTACTAAATTATATTTAAAAAATGTATCGCAGTTGAAAAGAGGCTCGCTTCCTAGGAAAATGGATTAGTACAGTTAGTAAAACGTTCTGCATCGTCAGTAAAAATAATCATTGTTTCTCATTCTTCAAATGCGCTGATTCTAGTTCCTGCAATTTTCAATTGTTAGAATGTTAGATGAATGGGTTTAAGGAAAGTTAAACGTATCTTTAAATTTAGGAATTCTTTTCTAATTCTACAAAAGATAATAATAGGACAAAAAACTTCCTACATTTTTAATTTTTGTCAAAAACTTTTGTTCAAAATCTTAAGCTTGGGAAATAATTTCAAATATGATTACAGTATTTCTGTTTAGATAACTTCGAATTTTTCTCTGAAAGCTTCTAATCAATTGAGTCCCAGGTTATTATTTATCTTTGCATATAAAATTAGAATTTAATTTTTGAGAAAAATAAAGTATATATTTAAAAGTAGATATTCTGAAATTCCTCTCTATAAAAAGAATGTCGCGTCAAACTTTAAAATGCAAAACGCTTACTCTGAAACTCATTTCCAGGTTCTCTCCGCCCCAAATATCCATTCCTTCGTCGTATGCACCCAAATGATAGAAGTACTCTTTGTCGATGGAAAACAATCCACCAGCCATTGTGGGCGTACGAAGCGGAGCTGTTCTGTCTCCGTTTCTCCTATCCATTTCTCTTTGAGCAACTCTATACCTGTTGAAACATAATTACCAAACCATGATTCGCTTTGACAATGTTTATTCTTTTAAACTCTTTGCAAGGGCTTCACAAAAGAAGTATCTACATCACTTTCAAATTGTCATAAAAAAAACAATATAAAAACATAAGATTGTCAAACCGAAGGTAAACCATCGAGGGCAAAAATAATTGAAAAAATATGGATTAAATAAACGAAGTGGGCTAATAAGACAGAATTTCGTTTAATCAATATCTCTCCATTGTTCATTACAGGCCGTAATCGAAAAGCGGACTCTGCTTCATTGAATGCAATTCTCTGAAAGTAATTTGAAAATATAATTATCAACGCTTTACCCTTTAAATTAAAGTCTCATGAAATGGAATCGATTTTATGGCTCAGTTTAATGATTGTTTTAAAATCCTCCAACAACAAGAATATATTATAATTCGTTCTTATTTCAGAAAATAAAAAATTGATTTATTGTTTCTAATTTATCGGTAATAAAATATTCAGATTTTTATACTGATAAGAGATTGAGACTTTTAAAGTAGTAAAATATTTAGTCATGAATGGTATAGAATTTGAAGCAAATTTGAAGTAGTTGAAAGGCTGAAGTAAATATATATATAACTTACCATCTAAAATTAAGTTTCCAATTGAAGCCTCCCCAGGTCATATCACTGGCTGTGATATACTCAAAGGTATCGTCGCTAATTACGTCGATAATGGGACAAACTACTGTCGTCCTGTCATTAGCTATTCTCGCAAGAAGGGGTTCGAGCCAGCCCTCGGTACATTCACAGTGAGCATCCAAAAACGTAATTACTTGGCCCTTCACGTGCTTTGCACCCAACAGTCTTGCTCTTATGAGTCCTGACCTTTTCTCGGTGCGATATACGTACGTCGGAACGGGTAAGGTCTTTACATAATCTTCGAGGTCTTGCTGCAGATGTTCTGTAAGGAATAATTATTTATAATTAGAACTGGAAATGCTTTGTAAGAATTTATGATTCTTGATTCTAAATTTTAAATCAGAAAGAAAAGTCGCCGAGTTCTGAACTATGTAGAAATGTTTTCTATGAATTCATGATTCTTGATTCTGAATTTAAAAACTGAAAGAAAAATCGCAGGTTTCTAATTAAATTTTATTTCATTACTGTTTAATTAAATTTTGAAGTCAAAAAATAAGTATTTCGTAAAAAAAAACAACAAATTAACTACTCGAATCGCTTAAAATATTTTGTATCTGCAATTAAAAAATGTTATTAAATTACTGTTATTATTATTATTATTATTATTATTATTATTATTACATCAAATAATCTTTATCGTTTTCCGTTCGCAGTGTGAAGTTGATTCACAAACTTATTATTGAAAAACTCTTGATTTCACTGGCTACTTTTCTTTCTTTTTTCTTTTGATTCTGCCGACTAGAAAACGTCGTATTGTAACAAGGAGAGGCATATCAAACATTTGGACTAAAGAACGGAGGAAATTCTTATTTATTGAGAAAGACAAATAAACGAAAAGATACCAAGCAGCAAGTTTTTATTATGACTCATTGGACTTAGTCCTATTATAAGACTTTAGCTCTCTTAACTTTAATTAAATCAAACAGCTTCTATCTTTCACGCGAATAATTAAAACAATAAAATGAGTATTTCCAGGAATATCATACCTCGTTCGCTCGCGTCATCCACAAGAATAATTTCCTTGAGCAGTGCTTTCGGAGAACGGTTAATAACGGACCAAACCGTTCTCAATAAAGTACTCCAAGCTTCATTATGAAAGACTATAACGATGCTGGTATCTGGAAGATACTTAGGATGCTTTTTGTTCTTGCAGCCTTCTAATCTAACATCCTTCAAGGATCGATTCAACGAAATCATGTCACTCGCCATCAAATTAAACTGATTCAGCTTGAAAAGCTCCTGTTGTTTCGCATCTTGATCTGCAGGAATATGGACAGCAGAACCTGCTTCTCCAGGACTTCCCTTGTGTTCTTTAACCATCTTCGAAGGTCTCCATAAATGTAATTCAGATTGTTTATATTGTTTTCTAACATCCGTAACTGGATCGATTTCTGCTGTAAATGCTTCAAAATGAGGCTCGTCTGTTGTAGACTTAGTGTCAGGACAATTCCAACCAGAGCCTCCGATACAATCCGAATAGAACATAAGAACCATTACATCTAGCAGGAACCAGACTAGTGAAGTCAGCAGGATCACCTGGCAAGTGTGAATCCTTATCTTTGAGCGAAACATGTTTGGAGTCTCGTTGTGTGCTTGAGGCTCCCCACCGAACTGAGCTCATCACCTGGTCTTTAGATCCAGATTTTCCAACGAGTCTGCTGTAGTTTTAGCAGACATTCGAAATTCAACGATGCAAAAGTCCTCGGCAATGAATCACATGGTGCTTTGATATCACGAGATCCTGAAACATTAAATTAGAATAAAATTAGTTTCATTCACAGAAATATCTTCTCGACAAACCAATTTTGATTCTTTATATTAGTCTGATGCCCAGTTTTTATACGATTTCAACTTAAAATTTTTTCTTAGTTATCACATCCATGAGAAAATGAACCGGTACATAAATTCATAGGCAATGATTCAACTCAAGCAAACACTTTCCAGAAGCCTGTATAAAAAGAACTTGATTATTTATCAGACAATAAATTATTAAATTGCCGACTAAGTACGAATAAATTTTTCCACTGACTTGCAATAAGGTTGTAAATGACTTGATGGAAATAATCATAAACAAGTAAATAGCTATTAACACAAAACAAAATCTTAATTATTTCTGCACACTGCAAAATAGTCAAAACTTACATTGTCTGAGAGGAGAAATATTTTATTTGAATTAATTTCATTTTCATTTTCTCTCAATGAAAATTTCCATGCTTAATTAGGTCTAAACTATCTTTTTCTCCGGTTCTTAACTCGATAAGTTGCTAATGACAAAAGCGATCATCATCGTTAATTTGTGGGAAACTGACTATTCCTAAATTTCTAATTCTGATTGCAATTAAAATAATTATCTGCAATTCTTCTAGACTTGAAAGTAGAATCAAAACTCGGGACTACAGAAATAAATTAAACGTTATAAATATTTTGAGAGTAAAGTACTGGTATTAAATTTAGATTATTATTTTAAGTTTTGGGAATTACGAGTGAATATTATTAAAATTAAATGCAAAGTTACATTAAAATTAGTGCATGAATTTTCCCCTTTTAAGAGAGAGGTGTTAAAATTCTAACATTTGTTTTATAAAGCTTAACTCGGTGCTGAGTAAGCAAGTCGAGTTGAGAAGGCAGTGCATTCTCTCTTCTATGACAATGTGAAATGAACAATGCGACGTTTCGCCAGACTATAAATATTCACGAATGGTCCTTTAAGTCCGTAATATGGATTAATTCAATGGAGCGTAAGAAACTTTATAATATAACGATAATATTCATATATCATATGGCTGCGGATCATATCTCCTAGTTCATCAATTTGAAAAAATACGAATCGAACGAAATTTCATTGTCACTTTTATGACGATAGTATTTTGTAAAATATTGCTCATAAAAACAGTTTATCATTCACGTATCATAAAATAATTTTTCGTTGTTTTTCTAAAACCAGGAAAGCGGTTTGATGTTTTTTTCATATTCAATTTTTGTGCTTTCTCAGTATTTTCAGTATTCTAAAAATAATCATGAAAATTGATAATATTTTCCAATGGTACAATCCTTCCTGATTTAAATCATAATAAAAACCCTAATTTTAAATCTAAACGTAGAGTTAGTTTAATTCTAGAAATCTCGGATTCTCACAATTCCTTGATTATAAATTATAATAATATAATTTTCCAGAGAACTTAATTTCTCGTTTCAGATTCAAATTTAATTTAGTCATCAGATTATCAGATATAAATAAGACTTATGTTTTCAACGACTTGGGAAAATAATTGGAACTGATAAAACCATTCCGAATAATCTCACTCCACGCAGAGAAAATTTCGCGAAAAGCTTAAAAGTTGGTTCAAAATGGTTATAACTGGATCTGACATTATCGGAAATTTTCATGGTAGCACGGATCTCGCTTATTAGAAAAGTTGACCAATTTTTTTTCTCTTTTTTTCTCTTTCTGTTTCTAGTATCTAGCAAATACCCGATCGCAGTTCGCAATTCCAATCGGCGAACGTAAAATTCGAGATAACCAATACATGTGGTCGAACATATTGTGCACATAAAGTTTGTGACATTAATTATGAGCTACATAACATCAACAATATAGACTGCTCAATTGACTAGAAAGTCAATTGCGCTCTAAACATTAAAAGCAGTATTGTAGTCAATTTTGTCGTTAAAAAACAATAAATCAAGTGAGGAATAAAATTCAACAGGGACATTTAGCAATTTTAAAAAAAAATGAACTATTCAGTTTGATGAAGGTTTTTCAAACCAAAACTTTTTATTTTATATTAATTTTCAGCTTTCAAAATAGAATAATTTTTGAAACTTTGAATAAATAAAATTAAATAGTGGCTCATCATTTGTGCGTACAGAGGCTGCTGATGTCCATTTTCTGGGTAAGAGATATACTGCTTATCAAAAGATGCACAGTAAAATCTATCCGAATATGTGATTCTGAGAAATAACTTTCTTCCTGCAGTGCAGCGAAACGTTTAGACTTGTTGCAATTAGTATAAATGATGACTCAACGTAATAGCTAGTAATTTCGAAATATACTTTTGTTAATTATATACGGCATGGAATAATGTTTTTGATAAGAGAAAAATTACTAGTAAATTATCATTTAAAAAAGATAAAATTTTGATGATGATAATTAAGAAATTTAAAAAGAGTAAATTCATTAGAAGAGAATCGCCCCAAATATGTATTTTTAAGAATTTGATAAATTCGGATACATATTTCTAAAATTACATATTCTTCATTAAACTTTCTCATTGTGATGAAACACACGTGGGGGATAGGAGAAAGACTCTTTAAGGACGATTTCAACAGAAGAATAAAGATTTTTAA